>JAJAGP010001709.1:0-63126 GCA_025084515.1 Ancistrus triradiatus
CAATCGTAGACCTTTATCTTGACTACGTTCTACCCATGTGGATTAATCTGAGTGCCAGCAGTTAGTAAGCGAGTCTTACGTGGTTGTGCTTATAATAGTGTAACAGTTTGTCAGTGGGGCTAAAGGCTCGATCAGAGAGCAAACTTCAGAAGTGACTCATGTTTGAGCTGTGTGGGGCGACAGAGTCAGGCTAGCTTGTGCGAGGTCACCATGACCCATGTTACATAACTAACCCTGCTTACCCACTAACTGCCATTATCTCGGAGTTGTGCTCTCTTGGTTTCTATTGTTTTACAAGGACAAATGATTGACTATATTAAAACTGCACAAGTTGACAGATATTAGATTTGAAATGGTGAAGTTAAAATGAAGCCATTCTGTTATACTGGCAAATTCCACTTGTTTCTTCATACAACCATAAAATGATTATCGCCTCAGCACCCTCCTGGACCATGAACGAGAAGTTACTCAACGCTCTATTCACTTGTTCTGTTGTGTCGTTATCAGTCTGCAAAGTGTCAGGAATATACATCACAGCTAATGATGATCCTACCATAAGAGGATCTGCCATAAACTTCCAAGGATATTTATAGACATGAGGCTGTGAGCTCGAACGTGGGGCATTGCTGTACTTGGATACCTTAGAAACAGTCTAACTAGAGTTCGTTTCCAAGATTTTGGGCGCCTTGTTGAATGAGAACGTACAGCAATGTGGAAAAAATGAGTATACCCCATGAAACATGTCGACATTTGAGCTTCATTTGAACAGTATTGAGAGATGGTGCTTATATAACTAAACAAATAAAACTTAATTAAAATCTCTATAATTAGAATCAGGTGCACCATATCAGTGGCAAATGATTAGACCAACATTTGAGAGGACATTGGAGGAGGCCGTCTTAATTAAACCTTGGACTCTCTTCGATTATTGAAGAGAGTGGTATCACCATGGCGAGATCCATAGAGAGCTCTCTGCGGCCTTCAGAAAGAAGGGTCTGGGAAGGGATTTAAAAAGATCCAGAACAATTAGAAACCAGCCATTCCACTGTCCGGAACACATTTTTGCAAGTGGAGAACATTTAAAACAACTGCCAACTTGGCCAGGTCAGGACATCCTAGCAAGTTCAGACTGCAAGATGTGTAAAGAAGTCTCCAACAGTCCTAAAATGTCATCACTGGACCTACAGGTAGCTCTTGCCACAGTTGATGTCAAGGTCCATGCATCTACCACCAGACAGAGACTGCACAAGATTGATTTTCATAGGAGGTGTGCCAGGAGGAAACCCTTGCTATAAAAATAAATAAATAAATAAACAGGGCAAGACTAAAGCTTTCCAGAGGAGACCTACACAAAGACCAGGACTTCTGAAACAATGTGCTTTGGACAGATGAATCCAAAGTTGAATTATTTGGAAACAGTAACAGAAGATGTTTGGCACGAACTAAACAGCATTTGAGCACAAGAAACTCATACCAACTGAGGTGGAAATCTCGGGGTTTATGGCTGCTTCGCTGCAGCAGGGCCTGGCAAGCTCTCCACTATTCATAGAATTCACTATGAATTCTTCACTATATCAGAGGCTGCTTGAGGGAAAAATGAGGCCATCTGTCCAAAAAACGAAGCTGAGGTGGACCATGCAACACTTCAATGACCCAAAACAGTCCAGTAAATCCACCAAGGAATTGCTTAGAATAAAGAAATTGAGAGTTGTGGACTGGCCGAGTCAATCCCGGATCTTAATAATCCTATTGAGATGCTGTGGGGTGATTTGAACCAGGCTGTGCATGCAAAAAAAATGGTAACGCTGTAAAACAATCAATTCAAGCAGTCCAAGTGCACGTGAGAACATCTTGTATTATGTGGGATTTAAATTATCTGATAACTGCAATATGGCTGAGGGTTATTGGCTTCACTGTGCTAAGGGTTAGGTTTTTAGTATCTGTCTGGGTTAATGGTCGCAGGGTATCAGGTTAACCCAAGAATATTCTGCTGCTCTGTGCACAGCAACCAGTAGGTCAGTCAGAGGGAGCTAATACGAATAGCTTGAAAAACCTTAATTGTAATAAAATGCTAAGAGTAATCTATGATACCTGATTTTTTGATTATTTTAGTTTTCTTTCATATTTTACAACCTGAATCATCTTCTGTACACTTATACAAGAATCAGCAATTTCTAGGAACATTGTAGGTACACAGTGTTTCAAGGGCACTGTAGTATGTGCACATGACAGAGGAGAATGAGTGTTGAGTGTGTGTTTGGCTGAGGAAACTATGGATTGTGCATTAGCTCTGATGACATTAGCGTTCCAGAAACGGCATTGTAACAGTACTACACTACTATATTTAGCAGTAGCGTTAGCAGGAATATTCTGCTGTAGTCTGACAGAGGTCTTAAAGGAAACCTTATATGATTTTAAAACCCCAAATCAGAAAAAGCCGGGAGAGTATGGAAGATGCTAATTTAAAAAACGTGCAGTGTTATATTTACATTTCCTTTTACTTTTATTTAATTGCAGACAGTATGAACCTATGATATCTAATATTTTCTGGTCAACTTCATTTCATTTGTTAATAAACATCCATTCCTGCATTTCTGGCCTGTAACACATTCCAAAAAAAAAAGTTGGGACGAGGGTCATTTAGGTCTAGTAATGAGGAAAAAAAACCTAAATAATGATGTGATTTCAAACAGGTAATGCCAACAGGTGATTAAAATCATGATTTGGTACAAAAACAGTATCCACAAAAGGCTGAATCTTTGAGGAGTAAAGATGGGCAGATGATCTCCAGTTTATCAACAAATGTGTGAGAAAATGATTGAAATGTTTAAAAACAATGTTCCTCAATGAAAAACTGGAAGGGATTTACATATTTCTCCCATTACAATGCATAATATAGTAAACAATTCAAGGAATCTGGAAGAATTTCAGTATGTAAAGGGCACAAGCCTAAACTGAAGAGACATGATCACCGATCCCTCAGACGGCACTGCACCAAGAACGGTCATGGGCAAGGGATTACTTTATCAAACCTTTATGAAGCACTACAATACGGAGTTATCTTCACAAATGCCACTTAAAACTTTACTGAGCAATAAGAAGCCTTGTGTTAACCACGCCCATAAGCGGCATCGGCTTTCCTGGTCTTGGAGGCATCTGGGATGGACCATCACACAGTGGAAATGTGCATTGTGGTCAGACGAAGCAGTATTCCAGATCTTTTTTTTAGAAGAAATGGACGCTATGGACAACGGAACAAAAACAAAAAGGACCATCCAGACTGTTATCAGCAACAAGCCCAAATCCAGGGTCTGTCATGTTATGGGGTTGGGTCAGTGCTCTTGGCAAACTGGTGATCCTCTGCCTAGTTTATTCCTCAAAGACTCAGCCTTTTGTGGATACAGCTTTTTGACATCACCTGTTATATCTGAAATATCTTGGGTTCATACTGCCTGCAATGAAATAAAAGTCAAAGTAAATGTATATGCAGGAACACTGCATATATTTCTTATTTGCATTTTCCGTACCGTGCCAACTTTTTCTGATTTGGGGTTGTACAATCTGCACAGTATATGTAGTGCACTACTTGCAACACAATGTAGGTTGTATACGATATTGTCAATAAGAAGTCTTTCAGGATGCTAAACGAATCTTTTGTAGAGATAAAGCATTAACTAGTCACTCCTAGGCTAGCTGTAGTGCACTGCACAGAAGCTAATGTGTAATAAATCTCTGGTAGCATCATCGTGCAAAAGTATAGCATTGCCATAAAGGCAGGAATGAAAGTGAGTAAAAATGTGTAATTGTGTAGCACAGCAGAAACAGTAACTGTATATAACTTATAAGTATTAAGTTATAAGTTTGTACATATAAATACGGTATACGGCATATAGGAGCAGAGTCGGCCTCTAGTGGTCACAAATTGCGGTGCAAACAGACTTCAGACGAACTGATGGGTTTACGTGGTTTCTCGCTGAGATTTTGCCGTTTACATTTAGTAATTTAGCAGATGCTTGTATCCAGAGCGACCTAAAGTTGATTATAGTAACTTACAGTTACAATCCAAGTAGGTGTGGGTTAAGGAGCTTACTCAACGACCCAACAATAGGTACAGACCCAACAGTAGTAGACGTGGGATTTAAAGCCTGGCGCTTTTAATTTACAGTCCAACTGCTGTGATAGCACAGTCCCTTATGTTTTATAGGTATATCAGGAAAACACTAAACAACAATGGCGTGTATGCCAGGGTTTCAACATTGGAAGGCTAGTGGGAAAAATGTGGATGGACGAGACTAAAATGTTTGGTTTAAATGAGAAATGTTATGTCACAAAATAGAAATACACTGCATTCCAGAAAAAGTACTTTACCCCAGCTATGAGAAATGGTGGTGGTGGTATCATGGTTTGGACCTTTTTTTGCTGCATCAGGACCAGGATGTATATTATCATTGATGGAACAATGACTTCTAGATTATACCAGCAAATTCTTAAAGAAAATGTCAGGACATCTGTCCATGAACTGAATCTCTAGAGTGTCAACAAGAAATCAAACAGCAACCCTAAGCATACAAGTCATTCTACCAAAAATGGATAAAGAAGAATAGTTAGGGCACAAGTCATCCAAGTAAGTGTGGGTTAAGGACCTTGCTCAAGGCAGCAGAATAGCAGCAGCATCCAACATAAATGTCAAGTGGAATTGTTGTGGAAGCAATTCGTGTGAGGTTAACCCACCAACATCCCAGAGTTGAAGCTTTTCTGTATGGAGGAATGGACTAAAATTCCTCCATGTGCAAGACTGATCAACAGGGGGTCACAACAGAGAATGAAACAAAGATTCACATACTTTTGCCACTCAGAGATACATCGCATTGGATCATTATCTTCAATAAATAAATGACCAAGTCTGATAATTTTGTCTCATTTGAAAATTTGTTTGCATTTGGAGGTTTAGGTCACATTTATGCAGAAATATTGGCACTTCAGAAACTTTCAAGCATCACAGTAGGACATGCCTTAAGCCAGAGCAACTGAGACAAGCAGCTGAAGTTTAAAGGCTTTGCTCAAGGGTCCAACAGTGGCAGCTTGGCAAAGCTGGGATTTGAAACTCACAACCTTGAAATTAGTAGTCCAGAGCCTTAAACCACTGAGACTCCCCAT
The DNA here is from genome assembly GCA_025084515.1 of Ancistrus triradiatus. NCBI lineage: Eukaryota > Metazoa > Chordata > Actinopteri > Siluriformes > Loricariidae > Ancistrus > Ancistrus triradiatus. Next base: position 5,158 of record JAJAGP010001709.1, read on the forward strand.
CACAGAATTGCTCAGATATTGCATCAGCCAAAGGTAGGTAACAGAATGAGCAGAGCACATCTTGAAACAGGATTAAAGCTGCAGGCAGTTTATTCTCTATAGTTCCTTTCCTACTGCACTTCTGTTCCGGGGGTATGGAGCTCTCCCCCGATAGAGGATAAGCTTGTTGTGGATCATTCTGGCCAGCACTCCCAGTGCTACAGACTGCGGGGACAGAAACAGATCAAGCGCCAAAAGAATCTCAGCTTAGGAGGGCTGAACTCGGATCAGATTTCCACTGAGACTATTGATTTTAGCTTAGGAACTGAGCTGTCTATGAAAGACTATTACTGCATGACACGGATAGGGTTCACAATTAATTAAACTACATTTATAATCGTAATGTGTGGCTTTAACCAAACTTGAGTAACCTTAAACTCCAGAAAGATATCTTTATTTACATGTATTGTCATTAAAATATTGATCTTTTAAAAGCGTTTAAGAACATTATATCAAAACGCACATTAAATAAATTTCTTGTTAATGCCCAATAAATAAAACATCCTAGGTACACCCTGCATATGACTATTATTAAAAAATAAATAAATGCCAAATTTAGAAAGTAGCAGGATTGCAGGTATCACTGGTAGATACGAGTAAGATTTCATCTTCTAAGTCACAGTTTGCATCCTCATATTCTCAGTGTTTTTAAATAAAAAATATAAACTGATTTACAGTTTTCACATTTAGCAGGCAGTTATTCAGAGAGGAAAACTCCCCCTCCCCAACCCATCCCTAACATAATTCTGACACGTACAACTTTTGCTTCCACACTCCACTGGATTTTGTTTTAAACATTGTAATTCATACAAAACTGCAACTTCTTATCGAGGAAAACAAAATAAAGTGACAAATCACAGTTGAATTATTACAAGTGACAAATGAATGATGTATCTTACAGTTTTACTTTGTAACACATTTTCTCAAAATTGCCCCTCTGCACAAAACAATGGCTTTAAAACTTAACTAGCTCCCTGAAAGGACAAAAAGTGCTCTACAAATATTAGTACTTTAATCCCAATTACAAGCAGATTCATTTGCCTTGCTGCGTCCCCCTGCACTAAGCCACCACAGTCCCATTTGCATGGCAGCATATATATTTAACAAATGTTTTTTTTTTTAAATAACTCATTTTGTGATTTTTTTAGGGGCGATCAAGCACCCCTAAACTGATTCCCAGTAAAGTAATTTTTTAATTGATGTTGGTTTAAGTGATAAACTGAAAAAAAGGTAAACCATATAAAGTATATGGCTTAAACATATTTTTTAAATCGAAAATACAGCACTCCCCTATGCCTCCCAAATGGTATAATCCAAGTGATGACTTTGTGGCTCAGGGGGTCAGCAGAAAGTAAATTTTCTCAGGTTTGCAAGTGTCTTTCCAATCACAAAGTCAGTCTTCCTTCACAAGTGTGGGATTAACAGTTCAAAATTAGAGGGTTTTGTCTTGTTAAAAAAAAAAACCCGCAAACAAACACGAGTTTGGGGCGTGTCTCATTGGGTGAGCACCCCTAAAGCTCTGATCATAGAATCGCCCCTGGTATAGAGTCTTCTTCTTCTTCTTTCGGCTTCTCCCTTTATCAGGGGTCGCCACAGCGAGTTAAACGTTTCCACCTCACCCTGTCCTCCACGTCCTCTACTGTCACCCCAACTCTCTGCATAACCCCTGGTATTAGTGTCAATTAGAAATATGGACCTAAAGGCAGATAAAGTCGTGCTTTGTGTAAGTGGTTACGTCACCTGTAGGGGTCAGTGCAACGCTGTATAATAAGCTAATGCGGGCCTACACAGGTCTAGCGTGTGTAGGCTAGCATTAGACTGGTAAATGTCCGTTTATTAAATTCCCAAACAATTTAAAGGACCTAACTTCTAGGTTCAGAGATTCAGAGGCTCAGAGGACATAAGTGCTGAGAGGGTAAAGTTTAGCATTACTGTAAATCATTTAGTGTTCCTACCAGACTGAGAATAGTCCACCAATCAAAAATATCCAACCAACAACGTTCTTGAGCACTTATGAACTGCTAGAGGATGACTAACACAAACTTTGCAGCAACAGATGAGCTACTGTCTCTCACTTTACATTTACAAAGTATTATTACAAACCGTATTGTGCAAAAGTCTCAGGCCACCATTAGACTAGATATACCATTGTTTTAACAATGGTATAATGACCATTTATGATTATTTCTCAGTCTCTTTACTAGCGTACAACCAGAACATACACTTAATTTGTACGCAGTGTTAAAAACTGAAAAAAAATGCCTGAAAAAATAAGATAAAACAGCTTCTATGGGCTACAGTGGCAACCCATGCATTTTCCCAGACTAGATGTCACATAGCTCGATGAACAGCCCTGTTAATTGGCACTAATCATTGTTATGTGCTTAGAATACCATACAGCACATCCTGCTACAACATGAACTGAATCTTTTAGAATAAATTATCTATCTGGGTTTTAACATGCTAAAGTTTTGAAGGCTGCAAATGAGGATTTGATTTGTATTTCACCAGCTTACATCAGAAAGATCAGTATAATCCTTATGAAAAATATCAGCCACGCAACTTTCTCCACATAGAACACACTCTAATGCTCTCCTAATGCTTCGATGATTTTAGCTTCAATGTGGGAGTCATGGGCTTCCTACATGAACTTTCTAGATATTGATTGCAAAGAGGTATTCTTTCATTAGCTGCATTTACATGATACATGCTTGCTTCTGCATGCAGGACTGTTTTAATAGTAATAGTAGTAATTCATTGTTTATCATGCTAGAGCCTTGTAATGTCATTGTATAGAAAATTGTATGTATGTATGTAATGAGGTAAAATTTGGAAATACAGTGGTACCTTGGTTCTCCACCTCGGAACTTGTCGAATTCGGTTCTTGGCGAATTTTGACTAGAAAAACTTGTCTCGGTTCTCGTCGTTTGCTCAGTACTTAGCACAGTTGCTTAAACTTGTATGAGTCAAGCCGCATGACTCGTTTCAGCTAAAACTCGATTCACAATTCATGATTCGCGATTCAGTAGAAAGTGATTCTGTGATTCATATTCACAATAGCCCTTGCTCAGGGAAGATCTCTGTTGTGTTTAGCAAGTTTTTCTTTATTTTTACAACTACAGTTCTGTATTCTTAGTGCAAATAAGTCTTCATGAGTCTTAAAATGGTTAGCAATGACAGTCAACCGAAAGGAACTGAATCCTCTTGACTTTCAGGTTGCACAGCTAGCATTAGCAGCTAGCCCCCTGAGCTCCCCAAAGTGGTTTTTGCTTTTTTACCTTTCACTTTTTCAATTCATTACTTACTAAACTACATGAGATTATTATAAAATAAGCTTTGTGTGAATGATTTTGTCCAACTGTAGGTTAATGTAAGTGTTAATGTGTATAATACAGTATAGACTATATTAAACTCAGCAGTTCATGATACATTTAACTTATGATGGATGAAATCAGGGAGCACCTGAACACTCCATTAATGCATATAATGCCACCAGGGGCAGGTGAGATGGCTCTCAGGAAGACTTTAACAACAACCACTGCATTCAGAATATGAAGGACTTGCACCAGTGAAGGAGAACACTGAATCAATAGTACACACATGTAAGTGATCAGGCACTGGGATCAACTCACACCCAAAGCACACAGAGGCGCCTGAAAGATGATGAAAAAGCCAGCTGGATAACAGGCCCAGATCATCCTCAGCTCAAGATCAAACCTATTAAAGGTCAACGTGGAAGGTGCACCAGAAGAAAACCTTTTCATTTATCTAACCTCAAATGTATGTGGCAGGAGTTCACTTGATGTAACTTTGAAGGGAACCAAGTTCTATGGTCAGAATAGACAAAGTAACAAATACTGATGATGGATTTGGTGATAAAAACATGTAGGTGTACTAAAAGCCTCCTTTGCCCCACTGGTAAGTATGCTGGAGGATCTGTAGGGCTGTTTATGTACCAAAAGTTTTTGCGAATATTGCTGCATGACCCCATGGTCTCCATAAAACACTGCAGTATCTTGGCTATTTACTCAATACTGGTACACTACAGTATCTTAGATAACATTGGTAGTAAAGTATATAATATGGTGTTCAGGCAACGTCCAGATTGCACAATGTGCCGTTTCACAGAAGGTATTGTGGACTTTAGGCGATGCTTCCCTGTGGTTAAAATCTTATCAGGATACAAAACACATGACAGGACCAAGTATAAATGGGGTCTCAGATTCCTTGCACCATATTCTCCAAACTCATTAAGCATTGGTAAAGAAGATTCAGTGCTGTGATGTTGGCAAATTGCTAAATGCAGAGGTTTTTATTCTTCGAATAAATTTCCTGCAAATTGCACATCTCATCAGATCAGTGCTGCCCCTTAGTTAGAATCCCTGAAATAACATATTTATAGGACTCAATTGGAGTCGTAGTATAATGTGAACACTGTCTAGAGGGTTTGTTCTGCCTTTCTTTACCCTTTTTTTCTGTGATGTACAGAGAAACTGAGTATAAATTATAGAAAGTGCTAGGGGGCCTGAGGAAATTCAGCACTGAGTCAATTAGCTCAGCAGTCTTATTGCAGGCTGAGATGTCTTTGGTGCTGGAAGTGCTTGTAGTCTCTTTAAGGATAGTTTGAATTGATTTTCCATAATGTTAGCTGAAACTCTTAGTTAAAGCGCACCATCACTTGAGGCTGGAACACTCAGGAACCTTGAATTGTTTGTCCTTGGCTTATTTAAAGAGATGAAATGAAACCCAGCAGAGGTCCCATGAAGGACTAGACAGAAGTGTCAAGATTCATTATATATATATATATATATATATATATATATATATATATAAACATTTACAGCATTTAGCAGACGCCCTTATCCAGAGTGACTTATAATTGATACAATCTTACAATCCAAGCAATTGTGGGTCAAGGGCCTTGCTCAAGGACCCAACAGTGGCAGCTTGGCAGAGGTGGGATTTGAACCCTGGACCTTTTGGTCCATAGTCCAGTACCTTACCAGCTAGGCTACCACAGTCCCATTTCATATATATAAATGAATCTTGAAAGTTGGAACGCATTTTTCTTTCAAGAAAAAAGACTTAAGATTCATTTACATATATACATACATATATATATATATATATATATATATATATATATATTATATATATATATATATATATATATATATATATATATATATATATATATATATGGAAAAGTGTGTACTCTTCTTAAAACTACAAGCACCATACCACCTTGACCTACGTAGAGCTCTGCTGGATTTACCTACTTAAAAGTTTAAAGCGTTTAAAAGGTAATACTGCATTGCTTGTTCTGGAAATTAGTGTTTATTCAAGTGGACTCATTCCCTCTTGGTTGTGTGCAGCCAGTGAGCGGGGTTATTTATGTTTATATTTTGGTGCGTGTGTCATTGTTAATGTCCAACAATGCAATGGATTTGATGAATGTGAAGTGCAAACAAATGGCAGAGCAGAAGTTTGATTATCATACTTTTTGGATGGTTGGAATTCCATAACACGTCACTGATGGTCATTTAGAGCTTCAATAAAGCTCCTTCTATTGTCAGTGTTTGTCCATGGAGGACAAAATGAGTATCAGCATTAGGTGTGGGTGAAATAATAAGGAGGGGTGTATACATAATTTGTTTCTCACTTTGCTTCATTTTTATTCACTGCTTAGTTTGTTTGCCTATTGGCAGTTGGCTATTAAATACTTTTTTAAAACTATCGTACAATAGACTGACATTCAGTCTTAGAGCAAATACAAAATACATATAACCATAAAATTATTTGTTATTCAGTCTGGATTAAAACCTGAACATGATCCATTTATTTTCACCAAATTGAAAATGTTCCCCCCTAGAGATTTTGGAGGATTTTCTTACCTTCAGATCATGGGTGTGGAACAGATGTGGCATGCAGAGCGATGGAGACTAATTGGAGCGGATGTAATTTTCGAATGGATTTTCATTCAAATTTGCTTCAATTATGCAAAAACTAAGGAGACTCAACTGAGATGGAGCCACGAGAGCTGTGACCAGTTCAAATGGGTTTAAAGAAAAAGGAAAATATAATACCAAAAGTGGTGAAGAGTAGCTAAGCAATCTGTTTAGGAAAGATTGGCTTAGAAGGACTTGCATACAAATTCAGGTACACAGCTATAAAATGGAGGTGTGTATAAAATTGGTAAGTATTAGATAGAAGTGAGATCTGTGGTAGGAATGTGGATAGTGAAATCTTAAAATCTTACTTAAACCTACAGGGGTACTTGAAGGTTTGTGAACCCTTTAGAATTTTCTATATTTCTGCATTACTATGACCTACAACATCAGATTTTCAAAATTTCCTAAATGTAGATGAAGAGAACCCAATTAAACAAATGAGGCACAAATATTATAATTGGTCATTTATTTTTGGAGGGAAAATGATCCACTATTACATATCTCTGGGTGGCAAAAGTATGTAAACCTTTGCTTTCAGTACCTGGTGTGACCTCTTTGTGCAGTAATAACTGCAACTAAACAATTCCAGCAACTGTTGATCAGTCCTGAACATGGAGGACGTTTTACCCATTCCTTTGTACAGAGCAGCTTCAGCTATGGGATGTTGGTTGGTTTCAGCCAGGCTAATGGCTAACACTAATACAAACGGACACACTTAACACACACAAGTTAATACACAAAGATAAAGAGCTACCACAAACAGACTAAGTGAACAATAACCCGACACAGCACTAGGATACAGGGCAATACAATACAACAGTTCACATAGATCAGACATGGAACAATACATGTAAACAGAAACAAGAGCTCACACACCATGACCAAGTGCATAGGGAGAACAGAAGCTGGAAACCAGGAAACCAAGGAGATATGTAAAGAGACCCGACAAAGAAGTGGACAGGAAGGAGGGTTTATATACGGGTTGCTATTCAGCTGCTTGTGGAAAGGGAAATGGTCTGAAGGGAGCCATGTCAGGATGATGGGCTCCAGGAACAGCAATAGTTCAGAGAGAGAGTCTCTGTATTATATAATTGGACTGGATGTTGAGAGTACACCTTGAGGAGAAATAAAAAATACAAAAAAACCCCCCCAAAAACAAAACAAGCGTAGCCATTATCTGAGTTCGTAAATAATATAACCTGCTAGAAACTTGCTTGTCCTGTGGCAGTTTTATTACCACCCGAATGAGCATTTTATTACAGCAGAAACGTTTAACAATTCAACCACTGATGCTTTTGTAACGCTTTTTAATGTTCAGCACAAAGCATTCTACTCCCAATAGAAACGGTATACACTTTACACTGTTTTTATTAAACAGACACAAGAGGTTTTCCCCATGTCCCTGCAGCAGTAAATTCTATTTCTCTGACGAATATATAGTACATAAACTATATAATATTTTAAAAGGTTTTGAAAAAAGTATTTTTTAAATGATGCTGTGAAATGGAGTGTTTGAAGGATGAAAAAATGCTCTAAAAAATGGATGAAGCTGCAGTTTTTTGGACTAAAACACAGTGACGGTGTTTCAAAGAGTTGATGGTAACTATTGTTTGGGTTAAATATCATGATACACTGCATTACTGAATATTGGCATGCATATTGTCTAGTTACGTATTTTCCGGACCATAAAGCGCACCGGATTATAAGACGCAATATCAACGATCGGCTGCTAACGGGTATATTTTCATACATAAAGCGCACCGGGTTATAAGGCGCATGAAATGAAACAAAACTCTTAAGTTCCGTCGGAAGCTCAGTTTGGTCTTTACCTGGCGCAGGACGTCTTCTTGCTTCCTCCACTTCTGTACCATTGATTCGTTAATGCTGAATTCTCTCGCAGCTGCTCTATGTCCATGTTGTACTGCGTGACTGATAGCGTTGTGTTTGAAATCCGCTTCGAAAAATGAATGAATGAAAGCACACACTGTAATGGTGAAGCACATACCGTATTACCCGCTATGCTGCGCACTACGTTTGCCTTAAGCTTTGTAACTTACCAAGACCGTGCTAAAACATTTTGACAGATTTATGAGCGCCGTGTACCATCTACAATCGGTTCTAGGTCAGAAGGCTCAACCAGAATTAATTCATACATTAGGCGCACCGCATTTAAAGGCGCACTGTCGATTTTTGAGAAAATTAAAGGATTTTAAGTGCGCCTTATGGTCCGAAAAATACGGTATATGGAATTTAGCATCATTTATTTAAAAAAATCCAAAGTATTTTGTAGATTTTGGTTCCTCTTGTCAGAAAATGTTCTTAGTGGCATGGATGTGTACATCTTGCCCTCAATAAAAGACATCCTGCTTCAAATTAAAGAAATACTTTTAGTAGCATGTTATTAGAAAGATATTTCTGCTTGAGAAAATGTATAAGCCATACTTCAACTTTTACTTGAGTAAATAGCGCAATATCAGTGATCGACTGCTAACGGGTATATTTTCATACATAAAGCGCACCGGGTTATAAGGCGCATGAAATGAAACAAAACTCTTAAGTCGGAAGCTCAGTTTGGTCTTTACCTGGCGCAGGGCTTCTTGCTTCCTCCACTTCCGTACCATTGATTCGTTAATGTTGAATTCTCTCGCAGCTGCTCTATGTCCATGTTGTACTGCGTGACTGATAGCGTTGAGTTTGAAATCCGCTTTGAAAAGAAATGAATGAATGCACGTACCCTAATGCTGAAGCACATACCGTATTACTCCGTGATGCTGCGCACTACGATGGCCGTAAGCTTCGTAACTTACCAAGGCCGTGCTAAAACATTTTGACAGATTTATGAGTGCCGTCTACAATTGGTTCTAGGTCAGAAGGCTCAACCAGAATTAATTCATACATTAGACGCACCGCATTTAAAGGCGCACTGTCGATTTTTGAGAAAATTAAAGGATTTTTAAGTGCGCCTTATGGTCCGAAAAATACGGTATTTCTTAACAGATTAGTAGTCCTTTTACTTACCGGTAAGTAAAGTTCTTTTGCCACCTCTGCTTTAAGGACACCTAATTATGAGAAGTGACATTGTTATTACTCAACACGCTAAACTATAACCTTGTCTTACGTTTGGATTGTGATAAGACTAACTACATGCTTTCATGCCTTTAGTCAAATATGTCTCCAGATGGAAATCTGATTAGATGTTACAAAAATGTAAATCTTATCTGCATCCAACCATCTGTGTTGGCCTTGTTACAAGTTTTATGCAACAGATGGGTGCTGCATCAAAGACTGCAGTCCTTTAATTAATATACATAAAGGTGCCAACTTATTGCATTCATGGCGGGTGTGTGTTATGATACAATGGAAATCTGTCTCTGAACTGAATTTAAAGAAAAAGTGGGTAATTCTTGCAGGACAATGACGCTACATACATTCTATCAAAGAATGGTTAAAGAAGAATAAAGTTAATGTTTGTTTCCAATAGAAATGTTGTGGAAGTACGTGAAGGGACCAACATCTTAGATATTTAGCTGATCTCTACAGAGAAATGGGCTTAAATTCCTCCAAGCTGATGTGCAGGACTGATCAAAAGTTACAGTTATTGCTACAAAAGAAGGTCACAGCAGATACTGAAGGCAAAGCATCCTTTACTTTTCCCATTCACACATATCTAATATTGAATAATATACTAATATATCTGTTTTAGTTCATATTTATACAGAAATACAGAAGATTCGCAAACTTTCAAGCACTACTATATAAAGCCAAGTGGCAGTGAAAGAACAAGTGTAACACCGCGTGCTGTAATGCCACACAAAGTAAATGAATCTATTGAGCCATGAACACACACAACCTTAAGAGGGTTAGTGAGACGTGTTAATAACCCTATTCAACCTTTTTTGCATAAAGAGTTCACGGAAGCGTGTGTAAATGATGATACAATAGCTGCTTTGAATGGCGTATTATCACAGCAGTACATGGGTATAGATGGGTAATGATAATTATGTTATAAAAAATGTCTTTTGTGGTTAAATTAGCTCAGTTTTGCACTGAAAACATGAGATAATGCCTCTAATGCTTATTAGGAATCAGGAACCACAGACACTCCACAATACACAATAAATCCAGATACTTCAGTTGGCCTTCTAAGACTTATTCTGTGGTTGTTAACTCATTTTGTTGGATGTTGATGTACATTTTGCATCACTGTCCTGCTGAAATATCCTATAGTGACCTAGGTGTAGCTCCTTGGCAGATGCAGCCACTTAATCTCCTAGATGTTATTGATGGGTCCACAATGTCCTAACAGGGTTCCTAGGGTTTTGAATGAAAAGCAGTCCCACACCATCATAGATCCTCCACTATACTACGAGGAATAAGGTTCTTCACATAGGCAATCTTCATTTTTATTACAACTGTGAGTCTTTTTCAAGTCTGGATGGAGAAAATGCTTCTATTTTCTCTAATCTGACCATAAAACCCATTTAGAGTCAAAGTTCCAGCAGCATCTAGTGAGCTCCGAGCACTTTTATGGCAGTTAAAGGTAAGCCTTTCAAATTGCTGGTGTGACGATGTCTAATTCTAGATTGAGAAATTTTGGCTCTTGGTCCAAAGAAGCAAATCTAGGGTGAGTAAGACAGTAGAAACTTTTTTTTTTTTTTTTCTTTAACTTCCTTAGGCTTGCTCAGATAGGACTGTGGGCCTAGACAGGTGGAAAGCAGCTTTCAGACAATGTTCTGCTATATAAAGTGCTATATAAATATACTAATTGACAAAAAGAAATAAATAAATCACCAGATAGAAATGTTGGATTGCTGGAACTCTCATCATGCAGATATGTAAAAGATTACAGGTGTGGTATGGTTAGACACTGGGTATTGCCGATAATTCCTCCAGTGTCTATAAAAAGACTCTCAGAGTATACTTTTGGGGAGTGTACCTCTTGGTGTACCTCAATTTGTTGTCATTATGTGTCCTGCCTTTGACAGTCAGCCATAGTTGCCTTCGTTTGCAGTGGTCTCATGAACAAGAAACCTGGACTGCTATGGCCTGGAACCATATCGTCTTTAGTGACAAATCCAGTTTCTGTTTGGGATCTGACGATGGTCGGGTTCGAGTATGGAGGTCTTGTTTGTGAGCACTTCAATCCTGCTTTTACTGTAGAGTGACTGCCCCAACTGCTGGTATGATGGATGAGGATCTACAGGTCCAGCTGCAATAATTCTGGGAAAATGTGCCACAGGAAAACATATAGAACCTATTTGCCTCCAATGCCCAACCATATCTCAACTAGTATCATGGCTAAGGTAACTAGAGCCTCCTTTCAATTGTACAGTTTTCTCAATAAACATATCCTTTCACTCTAATATTCTAATCACATACATATATCATCATTACATTCATAATAACATTTCATTAGATTCCACCAGTTCCATAGTGAGCAATTTTTGTCAGTGAGTGTAAGTTTGCCTTGACTTTCATAACACATAGAATATTAAGCTAGAAAGAACAGGATAACAAAAAGAATAAACCTTTAGAAAAGTGTGGGAAAAATACTGCATAGTAAGAATGCTTTCAAAAATACATGTTAATAGTTTATTTTTGTCCTTAAGAAAATGCAAAGTGAATGAACAAAAGAGAAATCAAAATCTAAATTAAATCAATATTTGGTGTGACCACCCTTTGCCTTCAAAACAGCATCAGTTGTTGTAAGCACAGGCACAAAGTCAGGGATTTTGTAGGATTATAGTCAGATGTATGATTAACCAGTTATACCAAACAGGTGATAATAATCATCACTGTCATATGTAGGTTGAAACTAACTCATTAACTGAAACAGAAACAGCTGTATAGGAGGCTTAAAACTGGGTGAGAAACGCCAAACTCTGTTACAAAGGTGAGGTTGTGGAAGACAGTTTCATGTCAGAGATCATACACCATGGCAAGACAAAAAAAAACCTTAATACTTTTGAAAGCATTCTTACTTTGCAGCAGTTTTTTTTACCACACCTGCTTAAACTGTTGCACAGTACTGTACAGTGAAACGTCATCCAGATGTTACCATTTCCACATCCCACCACCAACTACCGCTATTAAAACTACTATCTTCTGCAAATGTTTGAGGTTTTTCCCTCTCTAACCAACTTCCTCGCTGTACATAAGTGCAAAACACATTTGTGTCCTCTTCACAGAAGTCTTACTAGAGCTCTGGTTGTTTTGGCCTTAACATTGGATATGACTATTTATAGCCAGATAGCTATTGTAAAAGGCAATGCTCGATTTACAAAGCCTGTAGGTATGAAATTCATTTGTGTATTCTTTTCCACACATTGACCAATGCAAATAGACCACCATTTTGTAAGCTATTTACTTGAGTTCCAAACTGGTTTCAAATAACATGACTGGGAGAAAATAGAATGTCTTAACTCAGTTACAGAATGGCTGGTGTTTATTCTATGATACCTGCAACGTCAAATTCTAAGCCAGTCTGTATAAAAATGATGCAAACCATTCGCAATTCCTCTTTGACATTTCATGGGATTAGGCTGTTCTCTGTAGCCTGGGGGCTGATATAAAGAATAAACATGGTCTGCAGGATGTGAGCGCTTTCATGGAATTATAGAAAGTATGTGTTTAAAAATAGGATAAAGAATTTAAAGGTGAAAGCAATTTTGTAATATTGTACCAACATGCAAATTCTCTTCACATTCAAGCAGGTGTCAATCAAATATATTAGCCCCGGGCTGCACCCTGGGCTCTGTAAACATGAGCAAAAAACAGATGTGGAACCCCAGCATTAAATAAATCCGCACAAGGTCTCTCCATTTGCTCATCAATCATATTGCCTGTACATTCAGAAAGCTCTTTCAGAGCTCCTGTGCATAAAGTACGAAGATACAATGCAATTTCTGATTTACTGCTCTACTACCCCATTGAAAGGAACAAATTTACCTGACGATGCATTAAATTAAGATCGAATTAACTGAATGGCTTCCAAAAATCAATTACTGCATGGCAAAGTTATACACTGAGTGAATAATTAAATTAATAAATCTTAATAGATTTAGCTAATTACAGTATCTAATTATCTTGAGGCCTATGAACATGGTTAGTGCCTTCCTGCTTGGTGCAGAGTCTGAACTGTTGGATTAGTACATAAATGGTAATATTATGGAAGTCTCTTGGGTATACTGAAATGTCATTGTTTCACATCATGCTTTTTAACAAAAGGTCTCCAGTAAGGAACCAAGACATTCGTCCGATCTGCCATGTGGTAGTAACTCTCTTCCTCCTCTGGTTGGCTGGGGATAACGTGCCGCCAAGCACTTTCCCACTGAGGGCACGGGATCCTGCAGTGGCTCTGTGTACTGGACTAAATATACATATTTTGTTATTGTATTTATTTGTTAATATCTACTTAGTTTCTGTTTTTGAACTATCACTAAAGACTAATCTGACTAGATAAATTAGGTTCATTCTTACATGTATCATCTAAGCCACCCAAGGAGGATGGGTCCCTTTTTGAGTGGTGGACCTCCCAAGGCTTAGGGAGTTTTGCCCTAGGCTTGCTCATTTTGAGAACAGCCGTATATATTAGAAGATAATCTAATACTGTAAAGCTGCTTTGAGACGATGCTCCATTGTAAAAAGTGCTATAGAACTAAATCTGACTTGACTTTACTTAGCAATCTAGCACTTACAGGAGCTGAAATTGCAAACCATCATTGCTCACACCTTTATTGAGGCTCTTCAATAAATTCCTTTCAGATCCACCTGAGCTGATTCTACAGGCCTCCTGAGAGTTTGCAGCCGTCATGAAACAGCAAACACATCAACCACTCTGTCCTTCAAGCAGTCCGGCCTGTGTGATTTTATCTGATCTTTTTTTCTTGACACCATCCACTTCCCCTGGCTCCTTCTGGGAGTAGTACTTTCTTTCCACTGTTTGATTCCCATCAGGGACATCATGCTCAAATTCTCTTTTATCTTGAGGGTCTCAAGGAGAGCTGCTCGTGTGCTGTAAGGCTTGTAAATCTTCTAACTTGTAATTCTCATGAGTGGCTTAGATAAACACACGGGTGCATCCAGCTCACCTGTACACCTCTGAAAGACTCAAATTCTCTTTTATCTTGAGGCTCTCAAGGAGAGAGGCTGAAGTGTGCTGCATTAGTTTTGTTGGCTAGTTCAACTAAAGGCTGTAGGCTTCCTTAAATCTTCTAGCTTTGTAATTCTCATGAGAGTGGATCAGATAAACACACGGGTGCTTTCCGCTACCGAAAAAACTCTGAAAGCCTAACAGTGTGTAACTCATGATCTCAGAACGACAGATACAGTATATAGCACTTCATAACGTACATCTACATAAGAAAATTGGTGTAGTAGTAGTTCATCAGGAACACCTATCGCTGAGACACACTTTGTAGATAAACAACTACTGATCATATTGTGTTGCTATGTAAAGTTTGTCATTCATATCCACAAATGGCAGAAGTATGCAAGTTCTTCACTCAAGTAAAAGTACTATATATATATATATATATATATATATATATATATATATATACACACACATGTTTTTGAAAGTTTGTGAACTCTTTAGAATTGTCTGTATTTCTGCATAAATATACTTGGTCATTTATTTATTGAGGAAAATGTTCTAATATTACATATTAGTGAGTGGCAAAAGTATGTGATCCTATAGGATTAGCAGTTAATTTGAAGGTGACAAGTCAGGTGTTCTCAATCAATGGAATGACAATCAGGTGTGAGTGGGCAAAAAATAACATTGCTTTTACTTTGCTAAAGATCACATGGACAAGCCAGGATACTATTATAAGAGTGTTTTGTGGACGAATGAGAAAAAAATATAACTTTTTGGTTTAAAAGAAGTGTAATATTTGGAGAAAGGAAAACACTGCATTCCAGCATAAGAACCTTATCCCATCTGTGAAACATGGTGGTGGTAGTATCATGGTTTGGGCCTGTTTTGCTGCATCTGGGCCAGGACGGCTTGCCATCACTGATGGAACAATGCATTCTGAATTATATCAGAGAATTCTAAAGGAAAATGTCAGGACATCTGTCCATGAACTGAATCTCAAGAGAAGGTGGGTCATGCAGCAAGACAACGACCCTAAGCACACAAGTCGTTCTACCAAAGAATGGTTAAAGAAGAATAAAGTTAATGGTTTGGAATGGCCAAGTCAAAGTCCTGACCTTAATCCAATGGAAATGTTATTGAAGGACCTGAAGTGAGCAGCTAATGTGAGGAAACCCACCAACATCCCAGAGCTGAAGCTGTTCTGTACGGAGGAATAGGCTAAATTTCCTCCAAGCCGGTGTGCAGGACTGATCAACAGTTACAGGACACGTAAAAAAGGTTCACATACTTTTGCCACTCCCTAATATTGGATCATTTTCCTCAATAAATAAATGACCACGTATAATATTTATGTCTTATTTGTTTAACTGGGTTCTCTTTATCTACTTTTAGGACTTGTGTGAAAATCTGATGATGTTTTAGGTCATATTTATGCAGAAATATAGAAAATTCTAAAGGGTTCACAAACTGCACAAACCTACAGGATCTGAATAATAAAAAGGTGCAGAAAGCCTTTATAATTGACACATTTTCCAAATTTTACATAAGAAATACCATTGTCTGCTGATATACACTCACTGATCACTTTATTAGGTACACCTCCTTGTTTCTACACTCACTGTCTATTTGTTCAGTTCCATTTTACCATGTTGATGCACTTTGTAGTTCTGCAATTAGAGACTGTAGTTCATCTGTTTCTCTACATGCTTTGTTAGTCCCCTTTACTCTGTTCTCTCATGAGCATAATATAAATTACTAGAACACTACAAAACAAATTCTGTCTGCCTCTGCCAAGAAACTAAAAAATGGGTCTTCATTGAATCTTCCAGCAGGACAATGATCCAAATCATATGTCCAGATCAACACATAAATGGTTTACTGAATTCTGCAATATCCACCTCAGTCTCCTGATCTAATCCCTATAGAAAAACTGTGGGAGCTAAAGAGCAGAGAACACATGAGGACTAAGGACCTGAATGATCTGACGAGATTCCATAAGGAGAAATGGTCTCTCTCAATTCCCTGCACAATATTCTCCAACCTTATGTTATAGGAGACGACTACGTGCTGCTTTATTGGCACAGGAAGGTTTTGTAGTCTTAAATGCAGGGTGGCAATAATGGCCCATGTGGTTTTGTAAATATTCATTTCTTGATGAGGGATTATTTCACCTCAAACTAAAATGTACTTTAATTAAAGGTTAGATTCTTATTTTACAGTGTGAGATTAAGCTTCTTCAGCAAAAGGTTGTAACTTTTTACTGATCTTTTCCAGGGCGGACCCATTATTCCAAGCATAAAGAGCTAACATTTCAGACAGGACACAGGACGGAGATGATTAGCAAACAAGCAAATTCCAACAATGGTATTTGTATTCAATAAAACATATTTACTTTATGAGCAGATTGGAAGCGTAGCTGTTTATAACCCATTGTACTTCATTTGTTCACAAGAGAGTCACTTGCATTTCTAATTATTTCCAGTCATTATTTTATGTTATTTATATAATTAAAAATAAGTCAGACTAAAACGAATACCCAATTATTGCACATGATTTAAATATAATTTCACAGCAAGCATTCATAATTTATTCTCAGTCACAACACAGGTGGTAAGTGGTAATATAATGACTAAAGCCTAAAACTCACTAGGTTAAAAGATGGAGGCCAAAAATGAAATAAAAAAAACAGGTTTATGGGCCCTTGTGTTACTAAAGGAATCTTTTTATTTATTAAAGACTCCAACAGCACTCATCAATCACCCTCACACTGGGGGAATTTAGAGCAACCAATTAACCTAACGCATGTCTTTGGAAAGTGGGAGGAAATCAGTGCACCTGGAGGAAGCACAAGTGAATATCAGGAGAACGTGCAAACTACAGGGTCCAGGGTCATGTTGGAAATGGGGTTAAATCCTTCCTGGGAGGTTTTGGTAAAAAGCACCAGAACCCCTGGAACTTGTGCCACCGTGTGCACCATCCCTCAATAAAGGAAAGACTCTCCAGGTTTACATGACACATCGATTGCAGTAAACTGTGGCAAAAAGTTTTAGGCCACCATTAGATTGGGTGGTTTTAGCAATGGTAATAATGACCATATATAACATATTGGGATTATTCACTCCTAATAGCTCTTTTTGACGATTTAATTCCAATCCCTCTGTGGGAGCTTTAGCAATCTTAGCCTTTTAACCCTGTTTCCCCCTTCCAGAAAATCCATTCCTGGTCAATCTTCTTCAGACTGTAGTAAGGGTCCCCCCCAAAACTTGGCATTGGGAAGCTGCCGGACACTGCTATTGCTCAAGTGTAAGGGGAGGTCATACTAAATACTTGCCATTGAAGCCTATAGAAGCTGTTTTTTTTCACAGTTTTCTTAATACTGCCATAAACATTTCCCTGTGTTTTTCTGGTTGTATTCTAATAAAGAGACTGAGACATAATTGTATACAGTCATAACACCATTTCTAAAACACTGGTATATCATATCTAACGGTGGCCTAAGACTTTTGCACAGTACTGTAGTGGTTTTTCAGTCAATAGCTGGGAGCATTGGTACTTTTTATAGCAAAGCTGTGCTGATAAGTTGCATCTCTCCAGGCACTTTACCGGTAAATAGTTATTTGTGTATTTGTATGATTGCATGCATACAACACCTTCATGCTGTCATTTGAACGATGAAGGCGAGTACTGTGGCCCACACTCTTTATTACTGTACCAAATAGTATGTTGAATTAGGGAGAGATTAAGTGACTCTGTAATTATTGCTCTGGATATCCCCAACAGCCACAAGCAGAAATGGCCGGTATGGAAAGTGGGAGCTCAGTGGTTAGAGCCCTGGACCACTAATTAGAACCTCACTTAGCTCAGTTACAAGCTGCTCTGGATAGGCCATCAGCGCTAAATGGTGTATAATCGGTGGAGAAGTAAAGTAATCCACAGAGCTATAAAAAACCATAGAAAATCCAGTGGGGGCAAACAGTATTTGTCAGCCACTGAATGTGAAAGTTCTCCTACTTAGAAAGATGAAGAGTCGTTAATTTTCATCATCTACACTTCAACAAGAGACAAAATGAGAAAAAAATCCAGGAAATCACATTGTGGATTTTTAATTTAAATAATTTAATAGTAATCATGGTGGAAAATAAGTTTTTGGTCCCCACAACAACAAATTTTTTTTTTCTCATGTTTTGTCTCTCACAGTTGAAGTGTACCTATGATGAAACTCACAGACCTCTCTCATCTTTCTATTAGGAAGAACTTCACATTCATTGGCTGACTCAATACTTTTTTTTTTTTTTTTGCCCAAAAGCTGTTGTATCTTTTGTGTGGTGTCCATATCGTATAATATGTGCAATATACAGAACGTATAGCAATGCAATACCTGTATATGTCTTTTTTTTTAAACAATAATTTAGTACTTAATTATCTTCGACAAGTATCCAGTAATCAAACTTTGTACCCAGTTCACAAAAAAAAGATTTTGCAAGAAAACAACATTCTTGCTTTCAGTGGCATACATACATACATTCAAATTGAAATATCCAGTCATTGCCTTTCACCTCAAGTGGCCATCTGTGTGATGTAGATTACACACATTACTGAAGGAGTTTTAGAACTGATGCTATTACATTTGCTTGTGTAGAAATCCATCTACTTGTAACTTCTCAGATAAACCAGGCGATGAGGCTGAAATTTCTCTCGACAAAGTGGACACTCCGTCTGCAATAAACAAAGAGCAAAAGCGTTCATTTCCCTGTGTTCTTTAAAGCCCTGAACTCTTGTGGCTACTTATCTACAAAGGCAATAAACTGAATAACAAACATGCCGTAAATCTAAGAGCAGACTGGGATAAATATTTGACCTTAGTGTTACACCACTCTGTGATACACTCCCAGCAGAAGAGATGACCGCATGGGGTTGCCGTGGAGTGCCTCCTCTCCTCTAAGCACAGAATACACCGAGAAACTCGAGAAGATTGAGACACAGCAGCCTGCGGACTAAGCAGAAAAAACACTACATAATAAAGAGCAATTTTAATTATGAAATGAATAGTTTGGGTTGCTCAGTCACACTCAAACCGTTGTAAAATCATTGATATATGCACACCTGCGACCAGCTCACAAACTGATCTCATTGTTCATGTGCTAATCCTAAAACTAAGTGGTGCGAGTACTTTTGATAATTAGAATAAATACATGGCAACTGTAAGATGATAAGGAGTGAACAGTGTGAATATAACGCGAGTGGCTCAGTCAACATTTGCAAGCAAATGACAGAGGAAACACCGATGCAGCCAGATGAAATACTTTGCAAATCCGCTAAATCTCACCGACCATCTAAACAGGAATTATCTTGGAAGCAGCTGCATCAGCTGTAGCTCACGCTGATAAATGACTCAAGCTTCAAGAGTTATACACCAATCAGCCCATACATTAAACCCACCTAGTCCATAATGATGTTTAGGTTGGCGTCATGTGTATGGGACTGGGGTAGCCTAGCAGTTAAGGTACTGGCCTATGGACCAAAAGGTCCAGGATTCAAATCCCATCTCTGCCAAGCTGCCACTGTTGGGCAGCTTGAGTCTGAGTCTTATGAATTCAGCCATATTCAAATGCAGGAAAGTAATGGGAGTCTGGTACTGTGGTAGCCTAGCCGTTAAGGCACTGGACTATGGACCAGAAGGTCCAGGATTCAAATCCCACCTCTGCCAAGCTGCCACTGTTGGGTCCTTGAGCAAGGCCCTTAACCCACAATTGCTTGGATTGTAACTGTATCAATTGTAAGTCGCTCTGGATAAGGGCGTCTGCTAAATGCTGTAAATGTAAATGAGTCTGTTGGGACGGGGGTTGCATTATTGGAATAAGAAGTTATTCATAATTTAATAATTACTACTGAATAATATTTAATAGTAATGTATTAATACTGAAGATATGAGTGTTAAGAGAGGAAACAAGTCATGGAATAGCCTATTAATAATATTTAAAAACCGTCTCAGTTTCAATTACATTCAACCCATCGTCAAATAAAATGTTCTCGTTTGAAATACATTAAGCAATAATGTCACGGAGACGGACGAATTTGGAACTAAAACAGAGTACTTCTCCAGTACTGTTTAGGTCCGATTTATAGTGTGTTCATAAAGCATACTGTTGAAACACTGTATTACAAATATAAATTAATAGATTTGTGTTTTTATAATATTTATATACATACATTTAGGCTATTTAATTCATGCAATGGTGAAAAAAGTGGCAAAATTAATGAAAAACTGTGGAAAAACCATATTCATACCGAATATAATTTCAGCCTTCAGCCAAATGTTGTTCAGTTTCGGCCACAAATTTTTATTTCACTGCATCCCTAGTTTTGTGCCCTGTTACTGTTGCTCAGGTCTTTTCTCCTGAACATTTCTCCCACATCCAACATGTAGACTACGAGAACCACCTGTTTATTTATTGTCTAATATATCCCCCAGCTTAACATTCACTGCTGTAATAAAATAACCAACATTATTTGTTATTTGGACTGTGTGTTAATTCAAATGATTTGGCTGATCGGTGTACTGTATGTACGAGTGTGCTCTCCTATAGCCTAGTTTTAATTATTGGTAGAATTACAGCCCAGACACAATATTTATCAGTCTAAGAAAAAGCTGAAGTTGAACTGAACTGAAAAGGAAAGTAAAATGAAATCGATTTGTTCTCAGCATCGTAACAAAAAATGATTATCACTCTATCAGCTCAAATCTTAATTCATGCACTTTTCAATAATGTACAGTACTGTGCAAAAGTCTTAGGCCGCCATCAGATTTGTTGTTTTAGCTATGGTATAATGACTATATAGAATTATTTCTCAGTCTCTTTTATTAGAATACAAGCAAAAAATACAGGAAATTTGTATTCACTCTTAGTCCAGACCTGAATGTTAGAGGCAGCATGGGATCACCTGGACAGAGAAGGAAATAAGACAGGTTACATCTAAAAAAGTACTCTGGGATTTGCTGAAAGAAGCCTGTTATAATGTATCTGAAGAATACTTCAGCAAAGTCACTCTAAATACAGACTTGTGTGTTTTAATTTTGTGTACATACTGTCTGTATTTTCTGTTTGTACCTTAATAAAGAAACTGAGCAATAATTGTATATGGTAATTATACCATAAAACAACAAATATAACGGAGGCCTAACACTTTTGCTCAGTACTGTTTATATGAACATCAGACGAGTTTAAACTGGTTAATGAAGATACCTTGTGAAACTTAATAAAACCAATCCAGTATCTGAAGTGGCTGCAGGTTCTCACCTTGAGGGAAGGTTCCTGTGCTGCGTCCACTCCTGCCTGGCCCGTTGTTTCTGTCTCAGGCTGTTAAACTGCAGTGTAAGTGTGAGGACCAGCTGCAGCAGTGACACAAATCCTAAAATCCGATAACTGGTACGGATAGCTCTGTCATCTCCTGACAAACCTTGTATTCGGAGCTGGAAAAAAAAAAGCTCATGATTACTACAAATAAACAAAGAAAAAATATCTCATAACCAGCACTACATGGCTAATGCATAACAAGTACACATGCATAACAAGTAGCTATTTTAAAGGGGAACTTGAAACACCTCTTTAAATAGTGGGTTCAGCCATTTCAGCCACAGGTGAGCTGTGAGCTGTTGAGGAATAATTGTTATTTAAATGAGGTAAATACATAGTTTCACTACTTCAATGGAAGGTACTATTTCATAATGTTATTGATGGGGCAAAATCTAGACAAATACATTTACAGCATTTAGCAGACGCCCTTATCCAGAGCGACTTACAATTGATACAGTCTTACAATCAAAGCAATTGTTGGTTAAGGGCTTTACTCAAGGACCCAACAGTGGCAGCTTGGCAGAGGTGGGATTTCAGGACCTTCAGGTCCATAGTCTGGTACCTTAACCGCTAGGCCACCACAGTCCCTTCTGTGGAGTGAACCGTCCATTTATGGTGACCCTCATTTTAAATGCAGCATATGAAACATACAATTAAACTGACTACAAAACAAAATAAATGAAAATGGAAAACAGAATCAAGAGAACAATAAAGATTGAATTAAAAGAAGGAAAACTAGATTTTTATTTCCTGACTGCAACAGTGCTTGACATGTGGAAATGGCGGTTTGTGTCTGAATACTTATGGCCACGTGTGTTTGGTAGTGTATATGTATGTATTATATATATATATATGGAGACACCGATTCTGAATCTCTGAAATTTTGTCAGTTGAAAGTCATTGTTGGTTGAAATTTACATTTACAGCATTTGGCAGACGCCTTTATCCAAAGTGACTTACAACTGATCCAATCTTACAATCTTGGGTTAAGGCTCAAGGACCCAACAGTGGCAGCCTGGTAGATGTGGGATTTAAACCCTAGACCTTATGGTCCAGAGTCCAGTACCTTAACCGCTAGGCTACTACAGTCCCCCATAAATACATTATTTAGCAGACGCCCTTATCCAGAGTGACTTACAATTGATACAATCTTACAATCCAAGCAACTGTAGGTTAAGGGTCTTGCTCAAGGACCCAACAGTGGCAGCTTGGCAGAGGTGGGAATTGAACCCTCGACCTTCCGGTCCATAGTCCAGTACCTTAACCACTAGGCTACGCAACGCTTTTTGAACCGTGTCTGTATATTAAGTGCTTCAGGCTGTATTAATCACAGAAACATGTGGAAGAAGAATAAAAAGGGATAACAATATACAGTCTATTTTTCAAGCACTGTATTAATAGACTAGTAATGTAGTAGTCTAACTTACATAGCTGATGCCTGTCGTCCTTTTTGCCAGATGATAATAGGCAGCAGTAATGTAGAACAGTGTCACATGCACCCTATGCAGGATGGTGATTCCCTGCTGCGCTGCAAAGACCACCGATTTTAAAGATTTCCTCTGCTGACTGTTCAGCATCCTGACTGCTCTCTGGATCCAGGTCTTTATATGGGACATCGGGTTCCACGTCAACACAATGTCCTGATGGCCATTCTGGAAGTCCTGTTCCTCCACCTCCAACTCATGCTCCATACACACCAGGAGTTTGTCAAGGACATAGGGTAGGAAGGAGTGGAACAAAACGAGGGCCACTCGGCGTGTACGGGAAGGAATCCGGCGCTTGGTGGGGTCAACCTGGATAATGTTAACGTACTCCTCACCCAACGTCTGATATGCTGTGGAGATATGTTACAGGTTAGGTGAGGTTAGAGGTTCACTTTGATGATAAAGAAGCATTAGAAGCACTTATTCAGCCATGCAGGGGTGTCACTAGAGATTTATGAATAAGCTTTGACTAGGGGGGTCTCGTACTGTACGAGAATATGAAGCAAAAAAGTCTGCATTGTGAAACTGGCATAAAATTAAAAACATACAGCTACAGTGGTGCTTGAAAGTTTGTGAACCCTTGGACTCCACCAATCCACAGTCAGACAGATTGTGTACAAATGGAGGAAATTCAAGACCATTGTTACCCTCCCCAGGAGTGGTCAACCAACAAAGATCACTCCAAGAGCAAGGCGTGTAATAGTTGGCGAGGTCACAAAGGACCCCAGGGTAACTTCTAAGCACCTGAAGGCCTCTCTCACATTGGCTGATGTTAATATTCAGGAGTCCACCATAAGAAGAACACTGAACAACAATGGTGTGCATGGCAGGGTTGCAAGGAGAAAGCCACTGCTCTCCAAAAAGAACATTGCTGCTCATCTGAAGTTTGCTAAAGATCACGTGGACAGATGAGACCAAAATAACTTTTTGGTTTAAAATAAAAGTGTAATATTTGGAGAATGGAAAACACTGCATTCCAGCATAAGAACCTTATCCCATCTGCGAAACATGGTGGTGGTAGTATCATGGTTTGGGCCTGTTTTGCTGCATCTGGGCCAGGATGGACATAAATACATGTTGTGACATTACGAAAGCAGTTCTCTCCAGAGTTGCATTCATTTTTCCCCAATATCTTGTTTTGATGATGGGAGATTTGAATCACTGCACACAGTCTTCTCCAGCACATCCCAAAGATTCTCAATGGGGTTCAAGTCTGGACATGGTGGCCAATCCATGTGTGAAAACTGCAACAGCTGAAACATGATCACCAATGCAGTAATTATCGGATGGGAGACTCCTTTTGTAACTATTTGCTTAGTTATATCCAGGTGTCGTGCAGCCCTAGAGAATATATTTAACCACTTTTATTTACCTGTATATTGCCCTTTTTCACATGTTCTGGCACCTATAATTACGAACGTCGTCCACCCTGCTGTTGTTAGTACAACTTCAAGCACCCCATCATTTACAAACTAAGCACTGCCTATACGGCCAAAATGCAGCAGACGCCCCTTCTAATTGGAGATCTCAGTTATTCAGCCACACTCACAACAAACAGGTTACTACCATGAAGCACACAGACATGGAATCTCCATAGATAAACAGTAGCAGCAGAATGGGTTGAACTGAACACCTAATAATCCAGTCATAATCGGATTTCTGCAGTTAACTGATTAATCAAGCTGTCATGTAAACAGCATACCCTGAATGGGTGTTAAACTCCAATAATACACATACCTATACGTGAAGTTTTTGGGTGTCCACAAATTTTCAGCACAGACAATGTTACTTGTGTTGAAGAAGTCACTTCACATAAGATTTAAAGATTGTACCTGAGAGTGTGGTCAACGTGTAGTAAGCAAAATCTGACAGCAGTTCCACTTCTTTCCTCCACTGCAGCCATCGTCTGGAGCCTAATAAAGAAAAATAATGACAGTTTTATCAGGGCAGGTACAACAATTAGCAAGGTCACATAAAGGGACAGATCCTCTCTAGAGCCCCGTTCTTAAATGCTCCAGACACATAAATAAGCACATCATTAAACGAGCATCAGTAAACAAAACCTGTATGTTGTGCACTTCACAAAGCTGGAGTTCATAGCAGAACTGGAATTTGGAATCCTTTTGTTGAGACTACAAATTGTTCAAACCTGTTTTATTTGTTCAAGACTCTTATTTACAACATGCAAGACTGAACATCCTATGTCTTTCACACAATACTCCTCAATTCCTTTACATCTGCTTAGATGCAGACCCTAACAACTTAATCCTGTTCTCCAGTCTCATCTAGAGGGGACTGGTTCCTCATTTGAGCCTGGTTCATCTAAAGGTTTCAGGTTTTAGTGCTTTTGTTTTTCCTTGCCATTGTCGACTCTGGCTTGGCTTGGGTCTTTGTGAAGCTGCTTTGTGACGATGACTGTTGGTAAAAACATTATATAAATACAAACTGAAGCAGAAGTTACAACTTCTGGCCACTGGAAAATGTAATCTGATTTGAATGATTGCCCTACATTTGCCCTACATATATTGTGTGCCATCTACAGGTCTTTCTTGGTATTACTGGCTGAAGATACAAGTATGCGGCCATTAACGTCCCCCCAAATCAATATCCATTTGCTTTCACGTCCAAGGTCTTAAAAATGTATAATGGGACATAAACATCTGTCTTCTAACTCTGGACACTGTGGTCATAAACTGCTGGTCACCTCAACAGCCAAACAACAGTGTGGATCCACGAGCAGAGGTGGGAGTTATAGCTTAAGAGTGGAAGTCCACTCGAAAGCTAACTAACTTACCGGTCGTGTTCTCCAAATGACGTTTGGACTAGAGACTTTTTTTTCCATCTCGACTGATGTGTTTAGAGACATCTTTAAGTAAGTTGCTCTTGTTTGTGTGTATGACTTTCCGCTACTTATCTGTAACAAGCTGTAAATGGCGTTCGTAAGTGTATGAGGCTGTCCTATTGTAAGTAGTACTCTTTTGTTTGTCCCCCAATATATGTATACTCTCTCTCACCAGTAACTATATAAACTGGTTCACATACACTTAAGTCTCTACTTCATCTGGCTGATCTCCCGTATTGTTCATAATACTGTCTATCAATGCATTTTTGCCTCAAACAAAAGTATCAGGTCCATCACACCATCCTTTTAAGTGTTGCCGCTTCTAAGTCATATGAAGGCACTCACTCACAGTGGGGATGTAGCTCAGTGGTAAAGCGTGTGCTTTGCATGTATGAGGTCCTGGGTTCAATCCCCAGTATCTCCATAATTGTTTGTGGACTGTGGTAGCCTAGCAGCTGGACTATGGACCAAAAGGTCCAGGGTTCAAACGCCATGTTTACACTTCTAATCATGTTTTCAGAGGTATCTCTTATGTGTATCGTTTGCATGCAGTTTTCTTGTGAAAATACCCTTTTTATTTACAATACTGTACCATAAAAGACTATGTGGCTAAGGTAATGTCTGGTCAACGTCCATTTCAGTCAACAACCTGTTTGACAGAACGTAATGAAGTCGTTCAAAGGTGCATACCTGCACATATATTTATTACAACAGTACATTTGGTAGCACCTTTGGCGTCCATCTCTTGAGAAATTTTCCTGTTTATTTACACCCTTAGCTCACATATAGAGATCAAATCACTGAAGGGTGGCTTCAAGTACCTTCCATAGCCTCTCAAATCACCAAATCAGACAGATTTGGAGCGAATGTAAAGTAGATCTCCACATTATTAAGGACTTCTTCAATATAAGGAGGAATAAAGCCCCCTTGAAAGCAAACTACTGTATATGAACCTATCCTCAACTCTCTAAGATGATTGTGTTGTTCTGTCCAGCCCCTTTTGTTTGTGTGAAACTTACCAGCTAGTGTCTGGAAAGCTTCGTTAGCGTTGTTCCTCAGACTGGTTTGATAATAATCGTCTTTCTGAGAGGAACGGATCAGCTGCGGTTGGTTTGCTTTAACTAGTGGCATGACGGATATCTAACTGTACCTTTAATACACAGTTTCACAGGGGTTTGTTACAGTAATGCAGTCTGACTGTTAACATATCGCTTTATCATAATCCGAAACCTAGATAATTCGAGTAACGGAAACCCTGCACAACTGCTTATATTTATTAACGTCAGAAACACAATTCTTAACAACTCAGCTCATTGCTGGTTGTGCGGAATCCATACACGAAGATACCCCGTTTACCTCCATGTTGGTCACGTGTATTAAATGGCGCACTCCTATTGGTCGGCCGGTCTAAGCTGAAGCACGGAGCAGCAGGTAGTGCGGTTGCCAGTTCCACAGCTTTCCCCCTTACATATTACATTTACAGCATTTAGCAGACGCCCTTATTCAGAGTAACTTACAATTGAAACGATCTTACAATCCAAGCAATTGTGGGTTAAGGGCCTTGCTCAAGGACCCAACAGTGGCAGCTTGGCAGGGCTGGGACCTTAACCTACCACAGTCCACGTATTATCACTCATTTACAAACAGCTAATGCTAATCACGGTAGAAGACTCTGAAAGTCTTTTGAACGCATACCCAAAACCCTCTCACATCTAAAGACAAGTCACAGACTTTGGAGATCTTGCATGTCACTATTTGCAAGACTGCAACTAGATTCCTTTTGAGATTATTTCCCATCTCCACTACTTTGTCCTACCTCAAGGCCAAGTTCCATGGAAGGAAAACCACATGTAGTGCTTGCATCAGTACCCAACTTTTGTCCCCATTCCAAGGTTATCACCTGTAACTCGTATTTTTGTCTGTCACACTGGTGTTTATTGATGTCTTTTTGTTTCTTTTTAATTGCAATATTGTATATTTTGTTTTCAAGTCTGCCTTTTTCCTTTTTGTCCCTTTTCTTTCTGCACCTTTGTACAAGTATGTGCCGTTTACTGACTGCGTAATGTAAACAGGACATTGAGCGAAATGGACTTTGATTGGACATTGCCATAGTCACATAGCATTTTATGCTACTGTAATGTGAATATAAAGGGTATTTTCACAAGAAAACTCTGTGCTAATAATACGTAAGTGCTTTAGTGATACAGCTGAAAGCAAAAGAGTGGAATCTACACATCTCTAATGCCACTGCATTTTCAATTTATGGAAATATTTACAGAATATTTCACAATAATTCACAATAATTACAGAAAATACAGTAATACAAATAAAAATTGCATTGATATACAGTATTACAAACAACACAAAAGACCAGCCAGATGAAACAGAAACTCAGCGAGTGACTGTGAACCAGTTTATGTAGTTATAGGTTAGAGAAAGTATACAGGCAGTGGGGGGACAAAGAAAGAAGTACTACTTACAATAGGACAGGCACATACACTTATGAATGGCATTTACAACTTGTTATAAATAAGTAGAAAAAAATCATACACACACATCAACCATGTTAGAACAGTCTCTAGTCCAGACGTGAGCTAACCAGCAAGTGAGCACACGACCAATAAAATAGTTACACTTACATTTAAACACACACACACACACCCACACACACACAGATTTTGTCTGTATGGAGTCTGCATGTCCTCCCCGTCTCCGTGTGGGTTTACTCCGGGTGCTCCGGTTTCCTCCTACAGTCCAAAGACATGCATTATGTTCTGAGTATGGTTTGTTGTGAAACAGTCAATGATGCTGGAAGTGACGTTAAATAAATGAAAATAAGCAAACAATCAAATCTCACACACACACACACACACACACACACACACACACACACACACACACACAAAATCAAAGTCAGTTTTATTTCTATACAACTTTTTTACATCAAAATGTTGTTTCAAAGCAGAGAGTTGGCCTACAGCCCCAACTGTGCATTCCTAGGGTGACAGTGGCAAGGAAAATCTCCCTAAATGTAATGAGTAAGAGACTTTGGGAGGACCACAATGAAAAATATTACTTCATGTAACAAATAAACTAAATTGCCTAAATAATAAATGTACCATAATAGTTTAAATATGCAGAAGCTAAACCGAATAATGAAAATATATAACATAATAAAAATTTATAAAATAATATAAAATAAAATAATATAATATTAGATTATTTTATAAATAAAATAGAGAATACAAAATTATGAATAATATAATAAATTAAAGAATCCGAGTATGGTTCGTAATAAAATAGTCAATGGTGCCGAAAGTGACATTAAATAAATCAAATACACAAACAATCAAATCACACACACATGCGCAAGCACACACACACACACACACACACACACACACACACACACACACACACACACACACACACACACACACACACACACACACAATGACAAACTTCCACTCCTTAACTCCTGCCTCTGCTTGTGAATCCTCAGCGTTGATTGTCTCTACAGGTGATCAGCTATTTATGGCCACAACATCCAGTTTTAAGACCATGTTGGACAGGCAGCTTAGCTCACAAGCTTATTTTGATCAAGCATCAAGAACACATTGGACAAATGTGCAGGTGGTCGAAAGCCGAGTTAAAACTGTATACATAAATACTAGTTTTATCACCAAGCTTTGGTAACAGTAACACCATGTTGACCAAACAGCTTTAAAATCAAGGCCATGCAGTTTCACCAGCTACAACAGAACTGGACCATTGCCAGTCATCACAAACCAGCTTGGACCAGAATGTAAATGGTTTTGTTTGTACATTTATGACCAGTAATTATACACTGTGTTAAAACACAGCACATCACACTGCCATAGTACTACTATGTCAGTGTCAGTGCTAGGCTGAGAATGGTCTGTCACCCAAACAATATGTGGTCAGTGTTGGTCCTGTAGTGGTACCAATCTACTGTTCAAAAGCAAGCTACAACCTGTGTAGAGGTTGCATGTTCTCCTTGTGTCTGCATATGTTAGGTCAACTGGTGTCTCTAAAGTGTACCATTCTAAGTGAACAAGTATGTGTATGTCTTTTTCTTAGCCTTTATCCAGACCACACTGGAAAACCTGTTAAATGAGGTTGCCAAGCCATCAAAACTAAACATGAGAACCTTTAATGACTCCATTTGTACTGGACTAAATAATGCCAAGAGACTTGCTCATATGCTCTATTTTATTATATTAATTGATTAATGTATTATGTTATATCGTTTATTATATTCTTCACAATATTGTATTCTCTTGCATATATATTTTTTATGATATTATATATTTTCATTATTCTGTTTAGCTTCTGCATATTTAAACTATTACTGTACATTTATTATTTAGGTAACTTAGTTTATTTACATTAACTACATTTTGAATTTTACAGTTTACAGTGGTGCTTGAAAGTTTGTGAACCCTTTAGAATTTTCTATATTTCTGTATAAATATGACCTAAAACATCATCAGATTTCCCAAAAAGCCCAGAAACGTACAATAAAGAGAACCCAGGGACCAAACAAATGAGAACAAAAAATTATACTTGGTATTTTTATTGAGGAACCTGATCCATATTACATATAGTGAGTGCAAAAGTATGTGCACCTCTAGGATTAGTGTTAATTGAGGTGAAATTAGAGTCAGGTGTTTCAATCAATGGGATGACAATCAGGTGTGAGTGGGTACCTGTTTTATTTAAAGAACAGGGATCTATCATAGTCTGCGTTTGTGGAAGTGTATCATGGCACAAACAAAGGAGATTTCTGAGGACCTCAGAAAAAGAGTTGTTGATGCTCATAAGGATGGAAAAGGTTATAAAACCGTCTCTAAAGAGTTTGGACTCCACCAATCCACACTCAGACAGATTGTGTACAAATGGAGGAAATTCAAGACTATTGTTAACCTGCCCAGGAGTGGTCGACCAACAAAGGTTACTACAAAAGCAAAGCATGTAATAGTTGACCAGGTCACAAAGGACCCCGAGGGTAACTTCTAAGCAACTGAAGGCCTCTCTCACTATTGGCTAATGTTAATGTTCATGAGTCCACCATTAGAAGAACACTGAACAACAATGTTGTGCATGGCAGAGTTGCAAGGAGAAAGCCACTGATCTCAAAAAAGAACATTGCTGCTTGTCTGCAGTTGGCTAAAGATCACATGGGCAAGCCAGAAGGCTATTGGAATGAGACCAAAATAGAACTTTATGGTTTAAAAGAAAAGTGTTATGTTTGGAGAAAGGAAAACACTGCATTCCAGAACCTTATCCCATATGTGAAACATGGTGGTGTTAGTATCACGGTTTGGGCCTGTTGTGCTGCATCTGGGCCAGGACGGCTTGCCATCATTGATTGAACAATGAATTCTGAATTATATCCGAGAATTCGCAAGAAAAATGTCAGGACATCTGTCCATGAACTGAATTTCAAGAGAAGGTGGGTCATGCAGTAAGACAACGAGCCTAAGCACACAAGTTGTTCTACCAAAGAATGGTTAAAGAAGAATAAAGTTAATGTTTTGGAATGACCAAGTCAAAGTCCTGACCTTAATCCAATCAAAATGTTGTGGAAGGACCTGAAGTGAGCAGTTAATGTGAGGAAACCCACAAACATCACAGACTTGAAGCTGTTCTGTACGGAGGAATGGGCTAAAATTCCTCCAAGCCGGTGTGCAGGACTGATCAACAGTACAGGAACCGTTTAGTTGCAGTTATTGCACTTAGATACTGCAAAACAAGGTTTGCATATTTTGCCACTCATTAACATATAAGTATTTTGCTCATTTCCCTCAAGAAATAATGACCAAATATAAGATCTTGTTATTTGTTTCACGGACAATCCTCTTTTATCTACGTTTAGGACTTGGTGAAAATTGATGAGGTTTTGGCGTCATATTTATGCAGAATATTAGAAAATTCTTAAAAGGGTTTTCACAAGCAGATTGACCCCCGTGACCCTGAGTTGGATTAAGGCTGTTATGGAAAGTTAGTAAGTGAGCATTGCGATGCTTTTTTCATGCTTTATCCTGGGAAGGGTCATGGGAGCCTGTGTGTGATTCCCCAATCCAAGCATGTAAGCTGAACGGGGGCACCTGTGAGTAACAGGGCTGACTGAGTGTCGCTGTTGCATGCCAGGGGATGACCCCCTATCTGGTTCTCCCTTCCCGCAGGACAGCAAGCCTGTGTGCCTGCTGGAAGGCATGCTGGGGCTGATCCCCGGTCCCCACGGCGGTGGGCTAGCAAAATGCCGCTGTGCCATTTGAGAACCAAGCTACAATTTAGCATGTATAAACATCAAAGGCGATATGAAATGCTTGTCATAATCTCTCTAAGCAGTGCTTAAGTCAATATTGCGAGTCTGAGATCTGACTACAGATGTGTGAAATTTCAGTACCAAATCCCCGTTGCGCTCCGTCTGACTGCAGTCTGAATACCACTTCAAGCAATTTTGCTTGCTTATACAAGTTCTTTCTTTTTGCTTTCATCATTTACCTGTAATAATCAGTCAGTCCTTTTGATTTGCTCTGAAAGAACTTTGGCTTTATGTCGAACTACACAATGGGCTACAAGACATTCCCTGCTGCCTAGCCTAGCTTGCAGAACCTGTTTTCGACTTTTTTTGGCTCCTCTAATCCAGCCGGATCAAACGGTGCTATTAACATCCAAAGGTATGGAAATGAAAATCTCCTTTTTTTACATTGTAGCTAATCAAAAAGCTGCACTCAAGGCTTGTCAACATGCTTCAGTTGTGCAGAGGCAGGCCTTGTTTGATTAAAGACTTGCAGGAGCTTATTTACTCCCCGTGGATGGCAAGGAAGTGTGGATACTGTTTACACTAGAGGAGGGGCAGGACTCTTTTCTTCAAACTCAGAGATACATGTGACTTCTCACAGGCTGGAGTTAGATGGTGAACAGGTTAACCGAGGATATAGTTGGATCTGCCTGAAAAGAATGAAACTACAGACTTGCCGAGGTAGGGCTGCGTATTTCTCTTGATGATTATATTTTGTACAGATGTTGAGGATCTTTGGGATAAGACACGCATCTGTCTCTTGGGTTATTACAGAGAAACACTCTGATTAGGGCTCTCTGTTTTGAAAAGGGAGCCCTAATCAGTTAGTGAGCTGGTTTAAAGTGAGAATCAAATTGATGTTTGGACACAAAATCACAAGTTTAAACTAGTTGAAAGCAAAACCTATCATTCGCTTAGTCCAGATGGGACCGTTTGTTGTGTTATTACCTGTCTAAACTGGTTTCAAGCTTTCCCTTCAGGTACCTGTTTTGCATGAAGGCAGTGAAAATGTGGCGACACAGACAGGACTTTGCTCTTTGCAAAAGCATTTATGCATTTATGATGCCCTGTTGATAGGCAGGACTTGTGAGCGCTCTATTAGGCTATAAATGTTTACAATTACTACAATACAATTGTTTAGGTTAATGTTTGTATCATAATGTCTACAATGATAATCAGGGTAAGTGAGCTTAGTAATTATTTGGCCTTATCAACCAAAAATGTATAACTCACTAGACAGAGAAAGTTATTCCTTTCCAGACAGATTTTCTGCATGACCCATTCAGATGACAATTATGAAAATGAGCTTGTTGCAGTTTATCAGTTAGGTTGCCAGGTTTTTCTTGTTCAGTGCTCCCAGAGTACAGTAGTATGTTTCAGCGTGGCATAGACTGTGCCTTTAAAGCAAACCTTTACCTTTAAACCATAAAATTAGGCA
Source organism: Ancistrus triradiatus (assembly GCA_025084515.1). Classification (NCBI taxonomy): domain Eukaryota; kingdom Metazoa; phylum Chordata; class Actinopteri; order Siluriformes; family Loricariidae; genus Ancistrus; species Ancistrus triradiatus. The sequence goes on from JAJAGP010001709.1 coordinate 38,696, forward strand.
AGAGAAATAGCTTGAATGATTCATATGAATTGTGAAATACAACCTGAGTCATATGCCTTAATTCATGCTGACATTCTTTTGAACAGTTTCTTACTATACCTGAAGCTACAAAATGAAACCCTTTATGAAGCTAAATGTTCAGGGGTCTCTACATACACTCACTGATCACTTTATTAGGTACACCTCGCGTTTACACTCACTGTCCATTTTATCAGTTCCACTTACAATACAGTTCTAAAATTACAGACTGTAGTCCATCTGTTTCTCTCCATACTATTTTTTCCCCTTTACTCTGTACTGTAGCTCTGGACTACAGTGAGGCAAAAAAGTATTTAGTCAGCCACTGATTGTGCAAGTTCTCCTATTTTCTCCTAAAGATGAGAGAAGTCTGGAATTTTCATCATAGGTACACTTCAACTATGAGAGACAAAATGAGAAAAAAAATCCAGGTAATCACATTGTAGGATTTTTAAAGATTTTAATTGTAAATTATGGTGGAAAATAAGTATTTGGTCAATAACAAAAGTTCAACTCAATACTTTGTAACATAACCTTCGTTGGCAATGACAGAGGTCAAATGTTTCCTGGAAGTCTTCAGCGGGTTTGCACACACTGTAACTGGTATTTTGGCCCATTCCTCCATGCAGATCTCCTCTAGAGCAGTGATGTTTTGGGGCTGTGGCTGGGCAACATGGACTTTCAACTCCCTCCACACATTTTCTATGTGGTTGAGGTCTGGAGACTGGTTAGGCCACTCCAGGACCTTGAAATGCTTTTTACAGAGCCACTCCTTCATAGCCCGAGCAGTGTGTTTAGGATCATTGTCATGGTGGAAGACCCAGCCACGTTCCATCTTCAGTGTCCTTTTGTAGATTCACTCTTCCCAGCTTGGTGCCATGTCTACAATTTTCTTCCTGGTGTCCTTCAACAGCTCTTTGGTCTTGGCCATGGTTGAGTTTGGAGTCTGACTGTTTGAGGCTGTGGACAGGTGTCTTTTATACAGATAAAGAGGTCAAACAGGTGCCATTAATACAGGTAACGAGTGGAGGACAGAAGAGCTTCTTAAAGAAGTTACAGTTCTGTGAGAGCCAGAAATCTTGCTTGTTTGTGGGTGACCAAATACTTATTTTCAACCATGATTTACAAATAAATTCTTTAAAAATCCTACAATGTATTTTTTTTTCTCATTTTGTCTCTCATAGTTGAAGTGTACCCATGATGAAAATTACAGACCTCTCCCATCTTTTTAAGTAGGAGAACTTGCACAATCAGTGGCTGACTAAATACTTTTTGCCCCACTGTATTTGGGTGGTGTGTTATGATTGGATCAGACACAGCAGTGCTGAGTGAACAGTATCTCATCTGTTATTGTGCAGTTTGTGTTAGTCATCCTCAAATCTTTCATCAGGATTCTGCCTACAGGATGCTGGTGGGTGGACATATTTGTTTGGTGAACTATTCTCAGCCCAGCAGTGACACTGAGGGCCTGACACTGACCATCATCACACCAGTGTCACTGCAGTCCTGAGAATGATCCACCATCCAAATAGTACCTGATCCTTGGTGGTCCTGTGGGGATAATGGCCATTAGAGAACAGAGTAAAGAGTAAAAGTCCCAGCACTGCTAAGCTGCCACCTTTGGGCCCTTGAGCAATGCCCTAAATCCTTAAACTGCTTAGACAGTACATTGTCTTAGTTGTAAGTTGTTGTAAGACATCTGCAAAAGGCTGTAAATTACACAAGGGCTATATACAGTGGCAGAATTTAAGCCGCATTAGGAGCAATTCTTAAACCTTCATTAGATTAGACCTGTTAGACTTGGATCCAAAACCTTTTCACTTTTATTTATTATTTGATATTTATTGGTTAGAACTCATGATGGTGTTTAATAGTGAAAGTACATCACAGAAGTAGTTCATCTGTTTCTCTTCATACTTTGTTTGTCCCATTTACTCTGTTCTCTAATGGTCAGGACCATCACAGGTCCAACACAGATCAGGTACTATATGGCTGCTGGATCATTCTCGCACCGGAGAAATCTTTCATAGTTGGAGAAAGTGCCCCCTTTCTCATCTTTTTGTACTGTAGGAACTGGGGAATTGTTCTCAGAATGCCATGTATCGAGACTTTTTTAGCTTCTACTTCAAGATAGAGTACTTTTCTCAGCACATAGGAACTCTGAGTGACATAGGTACTTTATGCGGTGACTGGTACAGACGTAAGAGTATGGCGATTGTTCTGGACATAAAGACGCAAGTCTATAGTGGTTGGTCCAGACGCAAATGCCTTTGTTTACTGGTAGCTATATAAACAACATATCTTTATGTTAAACATGGAAAACAAAACACAGACAAATGGACCGATAGTGAAGTTCAGGTTTTACGAAGCCTTTGTGTGACAGAGGAGACCCTGGAATGAATGTAGTTCTCGGGGGAGCTACGCAGGGGCTATTCCCTCCCAAATTAGTCCATAGAACAGTTTTATTGTGAAAGCGCATAGTGTGTGTTGTGCTGTTATGAGTGGATTATTTTTCAACACTGTGTTCACTCTACCATAGACACATCTACCATATTGCTGCACCTTGTAGCTGTAAAGACAGAGACAGTAGCTCATCTGTTGTTGCACAGTTTGTGTTGGTCATCCTCTTATCCTTCATCAATGCTCACAGGATACTGCCTACAGGATGCTGGTGGCTGGACATTTTTGGCTGGTGGAGTATTTTCAGTCCAGCAGTGACAGTTGAGGTGTTTAACTAGCACAGCACCACCACATCAGTGGTACTGCAGTGCTGAGAATTATATGCCACCCAATAGCACAGAATTGGGAGAAAAGATTGGACTGTTGAGCAATGGAAAAAGGCCATGTGGTCCGATGAGTCCAGATTTACCCTATTCTAGAGGAATGAGCTCATCAGGGTAACAACAGAAGTGCATGAAGCTATGCATAGAGCCCACTGTACAAGCATCTAGACTCAGTGTCATGATCTGAGGTTGCTTCAGTTGGGCTCAGCAATGCTATGTGGCAATAAAATGACATCAGCTGACTACTGAATGTACTGAATGGCAAGGTTGACCCATCAATGGATTATTTCTTCTCTGATGGCACATGCATGTTCAAGGACAAGCATGAGGAATCATTTTCACACATGAACTCAATCTCACTGAAGGTCTTTGGGATGTGCGGGAGAAACCTTTACGGAGTGGTTTGACCTTTTGTGCAAGGTTGCCAAACCAATGCCACAGCGAATGCACACCATAATCAAAGGTCAATAATCAAATGCGGTCCAAACAAATATCAGTGTGCACGACCTTTTGAAAAACAAATCTATAGAAATGGAAAATGCTAAACCTAACAATGAACTATTGAAGTCAAACATGAGCAAAAAACATAGTTCTCTTACAATGAGAAAAAGAAAAAAAACCCACAATCATATCCAGTCACCATTTACAGAAGATGTGCTTACCCAGAGCAATACAATTCAAGCAATTGTGGCTTAACAGCCTTGGTCAAGGACCCAACAGTGGCAGTTTGCCAGAGGTGGGATTTGAACCCTGAACCTTCTGGTCTAAAATCCAGTACATTAACCACAATGCCACCACATATCCTACAACATTATCTTCTTTTCACTATGGTGATGTAAACCTAAATACACTATATGACCAAAAGTTTGTAGACAACCTTTTCTAATTCTGTTATTTCAGTCATACTCATTACTGAGTCATAATATGAAGCATATAGACACAGAATCTTCATAGACAAACAGTGGCATTAGAATGTGTTGGTCAACATCAGTGCCTTACCTTACAGTTATGTTCCAAAATCTAGTGGAAGTCTTCTCAGAAGAGTAAAGGGTGTTGAAGCAGCAAATGGGAGACAAACTCCACCAGTACCCCTGTTTTTTATATAATGTTTGGGTGTCCACAAACTTTTGGTTATATAACTTCTGTGTCAACAGAGGTGAACTGGAGAGGACATAAAACTGAATCAGAGAAAGAGAGTAAGGAACAAAGTATGACATGACTATGACAGAGTTATGTACAGAACTGGTCAAAAATGTGATGTTCCACTTGATCATGAGGCTGAAAATCTAATCCTGAACATCTAATACATTGCAAATGTACACACATGTCCCATGCACTTTTGTTCTCCGCACCCAACCCCATTGCCCGCCCCCTCTTGTCAAGCCTCTTTTGCCTTTACTTGTCCCGTGTTGACACAGTTGTTACCCCATACGGGAACACCCACTGTGGATAAAGAGCTTTCAGATGACATCAGCTTCCTTTACCTGGAGCGTGGAACAGCGCGCATTTCATAGGTACGGGAAAAAAATCCCCTGAATATACAGCCAATGGAAAGCTCACAGAGGAGAAGATATGCCTGAAGTGTTTGTTTTTTTACACAGTCACTCTGGGATCTAGCAGCTATTGCCTCTGGAAGCTTGATTCTGTTTCTCAATAAGGTAAAGTGATACCCAGCAGTAACTTTCTTTAAAATGTGCCAGCTTTGCTGAGACACGGTGACCTGGGTGCAGTGTGATTTGTGGTGGTTGGTTTCCTAGTTTTGGGTCAGATTTGTACCTGAGGCACTTTAGCTGTGAGAAACACTACACCTCTGTACACCTCTCACCTGAGAGACTGGGGGAAGAAAAGAGAAGAGGTTTCAGGTGATCTGATCAGGTGAACTCTCAGTAATCAAGCAGATTTTATATATAGCAGCTCCAGTCTGACCTTGTCATCAACATTGCTTGAGGCTAAACTGAAACTTATGAGGTTAACCTTGAACTTAAGTAACAAACACTCTGATTGCCATTTCCCAACGTTACATGATGTAGCATTGTTCTTCTGGGTTTCACAATTCCGCACCGGTTAAGACAGAGTAGACTTCTCAAGACCTTCCTTTGAAATGCACTTTGTGTGCACCACGAAACCCTATAGCTCAGAAATAGAATAAAATGCTTTTTGTCTCGGAGGCTGCATTGTGAGATGCAACACGAACCGGTCTGATGAAAGGTAATGAAAAGACCTATTGTGTTTGCTGCTCTCTGTGCCAGTGAGCTACAGAGAAGCACCAGCTTGCCGGCCGGTAAGTTACTGGTGCGTTGGAATACGCCTACCTCTATGTATTGTGTATTTACTAATTTGTAGGCTGCATTCAAAACAAACAGCCAATGGGCCATTGACAGTGGTTTTCATCTTATTAAAATGAATATACAGTACTGTGCAAAAATCTTTGGCCACCATTAGATTTGTTGTTTTTAGCAGTGGTATAATGATCATGGCCATCATACTTGGATTCATAAATCCATAGTAGTCTTTTCCAATGATCTTCACTCCAATCTTTGTGAGCTTTAGCATGTCTTAGCCTTTTCACCCAGGTCCTCTTTCGAAAAAGGTGGTTTCTGGGCTGCTACCCTTCCACATCAACCATTCCTTATCAAGTCTTCAGACTGTAGAAGGCTCTAACCAAAAGGGGAGGTCTCACTAAATACTTGCCACTGTAGCCTGTAGAATGTGATCATTTTTTAAAGTTTTTAATAGTGAATACAAATTTCCTGTATTTTATGGTTGTATTCTAATAAAGAGATTGAGAAATAATTATATATGGTCATTATACCTTTGCCAAAACAATGGTATATCAAATATAATGGTGGCCTAAGATTTTCAAACAGTACCGTATGTAAATATAATGCACTGTTTTGTCTTTTTATATTAAACAGCCTCTGTAATTATTTTAATTCATTATAAAACAAGAAAAACATTTTTCCACCCAGAAAGTGACATATTTAAATTCCATGAACAGTACATATACATAGTGTGAGTAAAGATGAGTCATAGTGAGAGTAAATTGTAAAGGGTAATATAGTACGAGTAAAGAGGTGAGTCTTTAATCACTGTATGAAGACAGCAAGAGACTCAGCCATTCAGACATTCAGTGGAAGTTCATTCGAGTACAGAGAAGATTCCTGATGCTGGTCTTTATTTGATCTTGAGTGGGAGGTCCAGTCGAGGCAAGGTTGAGTCTTGAATAGTACTAGGTACTGGGCAGAGAGTACCTCATGCCTCTTTGATTAGAGCCTTTAGGTAGGTCCATTTGTGGCTTTTTTTGATGATCATCAGTGTTTTAAATATGATGCAGCAGCTACAGAGAGCGAGTGGAGGGAACACCAAAGTGGGATGACATGACGAGCCATTTGTTAAATGGAAAACTGGACGTGCTGCTGCATTTTGGATCAGATGCACGGGTGTGATTGTATGCTTGGGAAGATCTGCCGGAGGAGTGCTGAAGTAGTCTTATTTTGATACTACATGAGGCTGGACAAGCACCTGGATGGATTCCCACCTGGAGAGATACATGTGTGACCAGGCCAGTTTTGTAATATGCTCAGAAAAACTCAACTGATAATCAATGGTTCTGCCCCCGGTTTCTTGCATTCTCAGAATGTGTGATGGAGTTTACCAGGGAGAGAAAAGAACTTGGCCAGGGGGTATGTCTGCAGGAATGTAAAACACCTCATTCTTGCTAGGGTTTAGCTTTGACTGATGAGCTGACATCCATGATGATATGTTCTCCAGACATGTTGAATTGGGTGTTTAGAAACGTGCATCAGATGGAGGGAAAGAGAGGATGAGTTGTGTCTTCAGCAAGAACAGTTCTAGGAGAAACCATATAAGGTTATGACTTTGATGAGAGAATGGGTGTAAAGGGGAAAAGAAGTGGTCTCCACACTGAGCTTTGTGGGACTCCATATTCATAACATTAAAGCCATTTCCTTTTTTCTACACTCATCGTCCATTTTATGAGTTCCACTTACCATACAGAGGCGCTCTGTAGTTCTTCAATTACAGACTGTAGTCCATCTGTTTCTCTACATTATTTGGTAGCCTCCTTTCACCCTGTCCTGTAAAGGTCAGGACACTCAGAAGGTGTCATTCGGATGGTGGATCATTCTCAGCACTGCAGTGACACTGACCTGGTGGTGATGTGTCAGTGTGTGTTGCACTGGTATGAGTGGATCAAACACAGCAGTGCTGCTGGAGTTTTTGACACTGAACAACTCAGTGTCAGTGCTGGACTGAAAATCGTCCACCAACAAAAATGTCCAGCCACCAGCATCCTATGGGCATCGTTTTGTGAGCACTGATAAACGGTTAGATGATGTCTCTAATAAAGTGTACAGTGAGTGTATATGTAATTACGTGCTCACATTTCTAGTGCTATAAGGACGGGTTTGGAGAATTAGTCAAATTATCTTTCCAAAAGTTTTGCACTCAGAATGCTGGAGCAAAATTGAAGGGGAGCTTAACAACTACAGATACAGTACTGTACTATCTATACAACTGTCAGCTTGATCCATGAGGAATGCATTCCTTTACAATGGGATAAGGAATTAAGGGGCAAACATTTGCATGCTCGCTCATCTATCAGTCAGCAGCCTGCCATGCCTGGCACACAAAAGCCTTTGTCTCTTCTGTAGAGACAACATTTAAACAGAGACAGGTGAGAGCAAGGGTCAAGCAGAGGTGTATGTGTTTTCCTGTACCTGCTTACCTGATATATAGCTTGTAAGAATTCTGCATTACATGTTCAGTTCACACTCCTACAGGCAATATGGGGGATCTTAGGACTCATTTACAGCAGATGCCCTTATCCAGAACTGACGAGTTGAAGTGTCTTCCTCAAGGGTCTTACGGTGGCTGCCCATTTAGCTGGGATTAAAACTCAAAACCATGAGATTAGTGATTCAGAGCCCTAACTACTGAGCCACTGTGTCACCATTTGCATTTGGCAGAGGAACTTTCAACTGAGCCAAAAAAAAGCAGTTGAATGTTGCTCAAAGGTCCAGCACTGAGTGTATTTCCATGCACTTAATAATCCAGGTAACTGCAGAAAATCAGATTTTGTCAGTAACCACATCAACGAGTATACATGCACTTGAGTAATCAGATAATGGGAGGCTCCTAGTTTACATGAGTCAGGCAATAATCGGATTTCTACTTTGGAGCCAGCCAATAATCTCACAGAAGGGTGTGATGTAAACTTCAAACTTCAGTAATTAAAAGAACAAAATTCTTTATTTTCTTGAGCATATACTGCTAAACAGCGTTTGGTAGCTGTTTCGCAGATGCTGCGTTTCATTCCAGGGTTGCCAGATCCCACTGTACACATAAGCATCAAGTCTATGGAAAATCCCAAATTAAGAGGAGCATGTTTAATTCTGCTAGTTGCTTCCATGACAGCTTCCTGACAAAGAAAACCGATTGGGGTATGCGAACACGTGCTCAGAATTCAGATTACTGAACTAAAATCCAGCCCCAACTTTTATCAGTTTTAACATTAAATAATCAAATAATTCCTATACTGTGTTTCAGAGTCTCCCCAAAGGGTTCGATAGCTGTTTCGCTGTTTAATTCTGGGGTTGCCAGATCTAGCAAGGAAAAAAAAAAAACGCTAAAGGAAATGGAAATAGACACCATGAAAAAGCCTTCAGAAATACACAGATCTGGCAACCATGGGGTAAAAGACAAAAAACACCAATTACAATTGGGTAAGGTATACATGCCAAGAGTAATCCGTTTACTGGGGTAACAACCAGCTCTCTTTATCATAATTTCTTAATCTGTTTACATGACCACTTGAATAATCAGATAACTGCAGAAATCTGACAATGATCGAATTATTAAATGCATGTATAATTACTCAATGACATGACATGCACTTGTGCAATCAGATAATGGGAAAAATCCAGGTTTACATGACGCCGGAAATAATCGGAATTCTACTTTACAACCAGCCAATAACCTCACAAAAGGATGTGATGTAAACTTCAAAATGTAATAATTAAATAATGAACTTCTTCATTTCTTCAAGCATATTCTGCATTTAAGTGCGACAGTGTTTGGTAGCCAGTTCGCAGATGCGGCATTTACTTCCAGGGTTGCCAGATCCCACGAGAGAAACAGGACTAAAAGAAGCTAAATCTAGAATAATTGAACCTGGCAACCATGTTTGTTTATGCTACCTGCTTCCGGGCTACCTTTGTGTGCATGCGCAGACTGAGAGAGCCGAATGAAATCAGAGTAAGGGTATACATGCACGGAGAATTTCGATTACTGAGCTAAAACCCAGCTCACTTTTCTTAATCTGATCTAAGAAATCAGAGTATGGAGCTTACAGTTAATCAGATAACTGCAGAAATCTGGTTATGATCAGATTATTAATAATTGAAGAAAATCAGATTTGGTGAGTAATCCGATCAACGAGTATACATGCACTTGAGTAATCAGATAATGGGAAACCTACGGGTTTACGTGACTCGAGCAGTAATCAGATTTCTACTTTGCAACCAGATAATCTCATAGAAATCTGACATAAACCTCAAAATGTAAAACGAAATAATCAAAGTTTTTGTGATTACATACTGAGTTTCAGAAGATCCACAAACTGTTTCACTCGCTTAAATTTCGTGGCACGTTTAATTATGGGGTTGCCATATCCCGCAAGAAAAATAGAATAGGCAGACCTGGCAAACGTGTCGGCTACATGCATGGATTGAAATTGGATAACTGCTATACATGCTGTGAGTAATCCGAGTACTGGAGTAAAATCCAGCTCTCTTAATCGGATCATTTAATCTGATTTCTAGATCGGAGTATGCTGTATACATGACCACTTGAATAATCAGATAACTGCAGAAATTCGACTATGATCGGATTATTAAGTGCATGTAAACACACTTACTGTCAGATTTCCAAGTTCTAAGTTCTGGTATAGTCAGCTTTCTGCTCACTAAGTCCTTAACCACTAAGCCTGCATTGGCAATCATTTCACTTGTATTGCTTTGTGTTTAAATCAATTTATTTTTCTTACATAACTGCTCTGATTTGAACCGCTCAGTGGCCCAGTAATTATGTTCCTGAAACAGCTTGTAACTGTTGTATATCCAACATAATTACCACACTGCGAAGTGTTCCGAAACAAAAAATGGGATTGCTTTTTTAATTGCAGTTATATTAGTGCAGAATTCATATCCTGTTTTCAGCTCACAGGGGGAATCAGAGGGCTTAACACCAGACATATTTGTCATGCTTTTAAGTATTCAGGCCCCACACTGCTTGGTAGGGGGATGGGATGTTTCTCCAGCTTTCCCCTGCGTGATCTTCTTCCAGGTGTTGTATTTGCTAACATGTCTCCTCAAGTGGCCCCAGGCCTAAACTTGTCCCATTCCAGCAGCTTTTCTAAAGCTGTCCCATTGTTCAGGTCGAAGTTTATGTTTTGTCTAAGCTGCCACTTCCCACCATAAGCCATTCATTGTTTTTATTAATGTAGAAGTTGGATGTCAGTGAGATAATGTGACATGTGGTCGGGAAATACACTTCTGGGGATGTGCTTGTGTGGTAGTTCAGGAGTATGGGGGATTTTTGGAGGATACACAGATATTTTATGCTTTCCTCCAAAGCTTAAAATTCCCAACAAGCAAAAGCAATAGGGCTTCATTAACTAGCCACTCACACATCATATGTATCCTCACAGCACTCGGCACCTGCAATCTAATTTTCTGTAGCGATTAGTGTGAGAATTTCCTTAAAGACAGTGACATAAAAATAAAAATATACTCACGTAAAAGGTGAAATATGTTTTGTATAATTTACTCAAGTAGAAATATAAAAGTATGTACCGCTAATTGTACTAAAAGTAAAGGTATTTCTTGAAAAAGCCTTTCTAACCCATTTTTTGAAACAGCGTGTCTTTTATTGAGGGTACACTTCCATGACACTGAGGGTACATAATGGCATATCATACAAATGGCATTATCACCATTAGCTAACCACAGCAATAACAGAATAAAAACAGTTTCAAACACGAGGAACCAAAATATCCAAATTACTTTGGATTTTTTTAATGCTACTAAAACGAGAACCAAGTGACCCCATTTTGCACATGTGTGAATGCTTCTAAATTGGTGAATTAAAGCAATAGTCCAAATATTTTCAACCTAACCTCTTTCCAACACTTATTAAGCATATGTGCAGTTCCACAAATTAGATTTTCCCCTGTGCAAAAACGTGGGCATGTATGAATTTGCTTTCTACAACTGCCTTCCAATAGATTTAAAAACCAGACTGAGGTTGGGAACAGATACTGGACAAATAAGCCCTAATTCACTTTTTTTTCATTCCAATTATATTCAAAACTGTCTGATGGACTCTCTGCAAGCCAACCAAATTCTCCATAAACAATTCATTTCTTTATGAATCCTGTTTTAGGACTTGTTGGAGAAGTGGAAACCTATGAAAGTATCATACTGAGAGTCGCAGAGCTGTACAGAACACATTCTAGCACCACACTACTGTTTGTCCAGGGAGATTCCATGCCTGTATACTACATACTTTGAACCCAGTGTGGACAAAATAACAGAGAAAGCGCACAGCTCACTAATTAGAAGATGGTGTCCATAAACTTTGGCCATATACTCTGTGTTGACACAAAATTACACTTCTAACTGAAGCCTAAGGGCAGAATCTGTCAAAGAATCTATACAAAAGTCTTAAGAAGCAGTCATGCTAGTTTTGGGGTGACATTTTGTATACAAAATTAGAACCTGTTAAATGGAATTTGGTGTCATTTACTTTGCTGTTATTTGAAGAACATAATATATTTGAATTGTCATTGAAGAACTGCTTCGCTGCACTTACCTCTGAAAGGGTGGGTCCTTACACTGAAACACAACAGAACTAAACTAAGGAAGAGCTGAGCTAAACAGTTTCTGAGTAACTGTAAATAAAAAAACAAAAACAAACAGTCAGTTTGAAGGCTTGGTTAGATTGTGACAAAAGCTTGCGGGCATTTAGTACTTGACACTAGGGCTGGGCGACTTGAAAGTGTCTTAACATCATCCAAAAAAGTTTGAACTTTAAAGCACAGATGATTGCTTTAAGAAGTCCAGCTTTCTCTTTAATTTCATGAAATTTTGTCAGTGAAATGTTTACCAAAGCTGCTATATTATTCGTTAAACTTGCCAGTATTCAATACTTGTGTAAATTAAATATGTCACTGCAGTATAGCGTTGTGTGTTCATTAAACTCAAACCCATTCCAGTTGTTATCACAGCCTGCATGCAGAATCTCTTGTGAAGCTAATAGACACTTGCTGAAGCCTGTGTGTCTCTGGGTGTTTACTGTGTGATTGTGTACAAACTGTTTGAATAGGATGACATATTAAAGCTCAATGGACAAAAAGAATAATTTTGAATTATGGCTGGACACACAAGCTTCACCTGCAGTGCATTTTGTTGTGCCACATGGCTGTATGGCTTCTCTTTATTATTATTATTATTATTATTATTATTATTATTATTATTATACTGTATTAGTAGTATTTTTCCCCCAATTTATTTTGTTTTTTATGATTTCCTTTATTTTATCTCAATTCTATTATTGCTTTGACTTTACTTTTAGTTATCTTGTTAGATCTTCTGTTCTGACAGCTGCTTTCAGACAATGCTCCATTGTAAAAAGAGCTATAGAATTAAAGCTGACTTAACTTTAATTTATCATAAACCAAGTAGTTTAATATATACTGTATATGCCATAGTGGAGTCTATATTAAACACGTTTAAACATGACTGTGACCACTGCTTTTCCTCACTACATTACCCAGTGCTCATCACTCCCACAACGTGTCTCTCTATGAATGCTGGAGAGTAATGTAGTGTGTATGTACCTTAAACAAGTTTAAAACACTTACAATAAACTACAGCTGGGCAAGTCCTTAACATAAGGCATATTTGTATAATAAATTATTTAATATCTCATGTGACCATGGCTTTTCCTCACTACATTTCTCAGCGCTCATCACTCCTGCCATGTGACTCCCTGCATCACGCACTGCCGACTTCCTCATCCGAGTGCGGGAGAGTAGACTGTTTATACTATATATCACTTGTCTGGGAAAATTTTTAATTCAAAATTCAGAGTACGGATTTTGCCGAATGTGTATTTGTGTTTATGATCGGATTCCCATTGTAAAGTAAATATTGTAAGTCGGGCCATCGTAAGACGGGGAGTACCTGTACGTAAACACACACACACACACACACACACTGGATGCTTTATTAGCTACACCTGTTCAACTGCTCGTTAATGCGAATATGTAATCAGCCAATCAGCCATATGGCAGCAATTCAGTACATTTAGGACAGTAGACAGGTAGACATGTCTCCAAGCTGATCCGTAGGTGTGGCTGCAGGTTTTCTTTCGATCCAAGTATGAGCTCATTTACAGCATCTATGCCAACTACTAAAACAAAGAGTCTGGCTCTTCTGGATGCCTAAAATCCGAACTGTTTCAAGTCGGAATCAAGTTTCTCCATCAGAAGTAATGTAAATAGGATTAATCCATTCCCGACTAATAAATGGCCTAAAAGCCTGAATAAAGCAAAGGAATGAAATACAATGCATAAAATCAATAAAGACATGGAATAAGTGAAAATAAAGTGAAACTTTATAACCACCTGGGAGTTTCGGTACGTCTTATGACTGGGACAGCGGGCCTGTGACAAAGGATGCATCTGAAACCACACCTAAAGTTTGTGAACCCTGTAGAATTTTCTATATTTCTGCATAAATATGACTTAAAACATCAGATTTTCACACAAGTCCTAAAAGTAGATAAAGAGAACCCAGTTAAACAAATGAGACAAAATATTATACTTGGTTATTTATTTATTTGAGGAACATGATCCAATATTACATATCGGTGAGTGGCAAAAGTATGTGAACCTCTAGGATTAGCAGTTAATTTGAAGGTTAAATTAGAGTCAGGTGTTTTCAATCAATGGATGACAATCAGGTGCGAGTGGGCACCCTGTGTTATTTAAAGAACAGGGATCTATCAAAGTCTGCTCTTCAAAACACGTTTGTGGAAGTGTATCATGGCACGAACAAAGGAGATTTCTGAGGACCTCATAAAAAGAGTTGTTGATGCTCATCAGGCTGGAAAAGGTTACAAACCCATCTCTAAAGACAGTCAGACAGATTGTGTACAAATACAAGAAATTCATCCATTTTTACCCTCCCCAGGAGTGGTCGACCAACAGTTTGCTAAAGATCACGTGGACAAGCCAGAAGGCTATTGGAAGAATGTTTTGTGGCCAGGTGAGACCAAAATAGAACTTTTTGGTTTAAAACAAAAGTGTTATGTTTGGAGAAAGGACAAACACTGCATTCCAGCATAAGAGCCTTATCCCATCTGTGAAACATGGTGGTGGTAGTATCATGGTTTGGGCCTGTTCTGCTGCATCTGGGCCAGGACGGCGTGCCATCATTGATGGAACAATGAATTCTGAATTATATCAGAGAATTCTAAAGGAGAATGTCAGGACATCTGTCCATGAACTGCATCTCAAGAAAAGGTGGGTCATGCAGCAAGACAACGACCCTAAGCACACAAGTCATTCTACCCAAATATGTTAAGGAAGAATAAAGTTAATGTTTTGGAATGGCCAGATCAAAGTCCTGAGCTTAATTCGATCGAAATGTTGTGGACAGACCTGAAGCGAGCAGTTAATGTGAGGAAACCCATCAACATCCCTGTTGAAGTTGAAGCTGTTCTGTACGGAGGAATGGGCTAAAATTCCTCCAAGCCGGTGTGCAGACTGATCAACAGTTACAGTAAAACGTTTAGTTGCACTTCTTGCTGCACAGGGGGGTTCACACCAGATACTGAAGCAAAGGTTCACATACTTTTGCTACTCACTAATATGTGATAGTGAATCATTTTCCTCAATAAATAAATGACCAAGTATAATATTTTTGTCTTATTTGTTTAACTGGGTTCTCTTTATCTACTTTTAGGACTTGTGTGAAAATCTGATGATGTTTTAGTTCAATTTTCTGCAGAAATATAGAAAATTCACAAACTTTCAAGCGCCACTGTACATAATATAATAATAAAATATTGAAATAATATAATATAATATAGATAATATGCTTACGCTCCCCAAGTTGTTCTTCTTTTTATGGCCATTGGCATACCGTATTGCTGCATTACCTCCACTGACTGGGCTGGATTACGTGCTTTGTCATTGGAGGATCTCACCATTGAGGGTTTTATTTAGGGTGCCCATGTTCGAAGTCAGAATTTTTGTTCGATTGGAGGGTTCCACTGTACACTGATTATCTGTAACTAGTGGGTTGGATTAGAACCCAGGAGCATGGTGGGAGAGCAGTGTATGACCTGTAGATTTTTGTATTTTGCCTTCAGGTGCTTTCTTGCTCCAGCTTGTCCCAACCCTGACCAACTGCCTGGGAACCAAATAGCAGAGGAACCAGCTGTGGAGGAGTTCCAGATGCTCTCATCTTATCATCAAGACTTTCCAGACACTACAGGCACTATTTGGAACATTTGCTGAAGGACTGATGAACCTCCATCTTCAGTCAGACTAGGATTTTCAGGGGATGGAACACGTTTTCCCATTCTGACTTTCTTTCAGCGGGGAAGATCTTCAGTTGAATGCCTTGACATCAGTGATCCCAAATAATAAATGACTTTGAACATTGTTACAAGTATAGATAATAAGTAGAATGGATACAGCCTCCCTGAATACGTCCCTTCAGTCTGGAGACCTAAGCTTCGGCACGGACTCTTCAAATCTGTCTATGAAATCATGGGGCTTTACAAATGACACCGACTCCTGCCTGAGTCGTCACTGGAACTTCTTCTTGGCTGCTAACTTCATCAGCGTGGGTAAGTCAACACGGTTAAGTGCAAAGAAAGACGTGTCTCTTGCTGAGTTGCAGGTGTTGCTTTTGTACTTTCCTGTTTCTGTTTGGTATAACAAGCGATAGTTTGTCTTGTGTGTTTGCTTTTTGCCTTTGAGCTTGTGGTTAGATACACTTGTTCCAATACCTAGCTTCCATTCTTGTGGCTTAAACCTAACCTCTGAGTATTATGGTTGCTAAGTTGTGGTCACTCCTTTCCAGGAAATGCTTGCCTTACAGCCAGGAAACAGATTTTTGTGTTAAAGAAAGGCTATGTGTCTTTCACTTCTTTTACTTGTGGCTCATTGTCCAGCTTCTTGTAATATAATTAGCAGGACTATTTGTTTTGCTCGGACCCATTTAAGTATACTGTCAGGACTGAAGGTTTCAAAGCATATACAGACATCAATGCTCTCAAAAATGTGCTTAAACTTTTTAAGGCTAATTTGTAGCATGCTGATAGATTGAACTAGCATAAGTTAACAATTGACAATTGTAAACTCGTGAAGGTAAAGATGAATTTGAGATTGAGGATGCTTATATATGTAGAGGAGGAATTATACCTCACACCTAATGTAAACTGGCTTGTACTTTCTCTGATCTTACATGGAAGGTCATCCCACAAGAGTTCCATGCTATTCTACTCTTTACCAGTCATTCACACTCCAATATCTGTGGTTCTTGCCCATAGAACAATATAGCTGTCAGGCAGCAGCATCTTGGCTCCATCTTTTCTGTTGCAGATGACAGTAATACTTCCTCTATTTGGTGTCTGTTTCTCAAACTTCAGACTCTGATGGACTCTTGTGTAGTTGTGCATCTGGGCTTGCTTCTTTTTCTTCCCTTGTTAGAACCAATTTCTCAATCTGTATAATGAACACCTTTGTATGAAATCTTCAAATTCTTGGCAAGCTGAGCAATGGGATGGTTTTCAGTTCACAAAACAGCAATGCTGTGATCCTTTTCTGTTTTATTTTGACCATTTTGAACATGGAATTATGCCAAGGCCTTAACTAGGCCTAACAAAAGAAAACGTTTCTCTGTACACAATTAACCTGCTTTGTGAACACTGCTCTGAGCCATGGCCAAGTTTCTGGGATAAACACAAATCTTAAAAAATGCACGTTTTACTGCCTCTGGCTTACAACTGCGGTATATTTTGTGGTGCAGGTATAGTTTGGAGTATTGGATGTGGACATTATAAAGTAAGCTCAAAGACAAAATCTTAGGACTTATTCTTAATCCAGTCCAGATGCATCTATGCGATAAAACATTTTGTTCTAGTCCATCTTCCCACACACCAGAGTCAGATACAAGCTCACGCTGAAATGTTTGTAGAGAAGAAAACTGAAACTCATATTTAATGTCATCTGTATATGGTTTTGTTATTCACACCAAAGATAAACGTATTAACATAAATGAGGTACAGTTGAATAATGTAATACATGTAATATATTTATACAGCACTTGATATTAAAATGAAAATAATATATTTGGTACAATGAATCAGACATGCCATTGACCTATATCTTTTATGATAACTGCAACTGGATTTATCACCACACAAAGGGATCCTTATGCCTTTAATTCCTTATTAATCTCTCATCTGCTGTGCTGGAAGGGTTTCTGCTTGATTTGGAAGCCATAATTGAATGACTTCAAACTTGCATTTAACCCACCTACAACATGCCCTAACAGACCTCAGTTAGGTGTGGTCACAAGATAAACTGCTCTCAAAACGGCAAGCTCCATCGCTTTGAAATGTATCACATGTCACATAGTTAATGAGTTGTGAATACAGATGAACTAAATATGACTGCTTTTTCAAGTTCTGGCTTCGCAGTCATTTCCACAAAGCTGCAGGGTTGCGTTTTGTCCTGTAAGAAACAATTTCCTTAAAATAATGCAGTGCCTGTTTTGTTTTGCGAACACTTGAATGCAGGGCAAGTCACAATGACAACTTCTGAACTCATAAATATGGGTTTAAAAGGACAGGACACATGCTGGCATGTACATAATCCACAGGTTACGTGTGAACTAACAGCTCGTTTTAAGACCCTTGTTTTGTGTGCCTCCATTTAAGCTGTACTACTGATAGGTATTTTGCATTACTATGTAGAGCAGTAGTATTCATGCCTCTGTTGACAAAACACACAAATCATAATTAACACCTGTAACAGCTGTTACACAATTCCTGTGACGGAATCTCAAATGGTTCTCTTCTAGACCTAACGTGGAGCTGCAGAAACGTTTCGAACCTTGTGTAAGGCGCTGATACAGAGCAGTCAGGAAGATTATGGGAAATTTTGGTGTAGGCGTGGCCATCGTTGACAGTGGAGCTGTGTTAGGGCTTAGAACAAGCCTTAGAACAGAAAGACTCACTGAATTAGTCTAGACAATCCCTTTAAGGCGTCAGTGAGCTTAGTCCGCATCAGTGAAGCTTTGGGCTGGTTAATATCATATGAGAAGCCATTGTATCCACAGGAGAAAGTGACTGATTCCAACCCCTGTGAATTATACCGCCCAGTAAAGAGCGCTGAATCAGAGTGAAGTCTTTATACAATCCTGTTCGATTGATGGATTCAACTGATCGCTATGACCAAGCCTCCAGCAGAGGGCAGACTTGTTTCCCATTTCTGCACTGTTTCACCAATACAATTATTTAAAAAAAAAGATCGAATTAAATCTTTACATAAGTTCATCCTCACAATTGCATTGTTTCATGTATTAGTTCTGGACAGCATTAATGGCTCTCAATGCATTCCCTTATAAATCTTTCGTTTTCATTTTGTTTTATTTTGTGTATGCTAATTCATTTTCCTGAACCCCATCATAATCCATTGCTTGTGTGTTGTGTGAAACACACAATGTCCTGTATCAATATACAATTTGGGGGCTCCATGATTGGAAGATCAGTACTTAATACAGAAACTCATTTCAATGAATTGCAATAAGTAAGTTCAGTCATAGCTATATTTTTGCCTATACAGTGGTACCTCAGTTTTCGTCATTAATTCATTCCAGAAGGCTAGTCGAGAACCGGAAACGACGAGTACTGAGCACATTTTTCCAAATTGAATGAATCTGTTCCAGTCCCCCAGAAAATCCACACTGTTTAAGGCATTATATGCATTAATGGAGTTGTATTGTACAGGTCTATACCGTATAATAGCGGAGATATGGAAAGGATTCTATGGTAAGTAATGAGAAGTTCATGTTTAAAACACTTACATTAAACTATAGTTGGCCAAAATGATTAACACCAAGCTTATTTTATAATAAAATGTTGAAAAAATGTCATGTAGTTTAGTGAGTAATGGAATGTAACTTACTCTACTGATCAACTAACTACTAACTGCAGCCTGTGTTCTGGAGCATTCAGTTCCTGTTTTGCTTTTGGTTGGCTCTTATAAACTTACCTTTTTATGATCCATGGAGATTTTGCACTAAGAATACAGTACTGTAGATGTTAAAAAAAAAAACATGAAATAAATAGTGGAGATCTCTGAGCAAGGCTACTGTGAACATGAGTCACTGTGTACTGAATCGTGATTCAGCTGAAACGAGTTGCACAGTTCGACTCATACAAGTTTAAGCAAGTACAGAGCAAACGACGAGAACCGAAACCAATTTTTCAGGTCAAAATGCATCGGGAACCGAATTCGACGAGGTTCGAGGTGGTCGGGAACCGAGGTACCACTGTATCATGGCCATTTATGCCACTATGATTGTACTTACACTATGCCCTATTGCCTTGTATCGTGCCAGTGCACGATTTTCCCCCTTCCTCAAAAGCTCTGGGCCCGAGCATGTTTACATCATCAGGATGTGAGTTTTTCTGGAGAAAGGTGAGCCTGTAGAGCTTCTTAACAGGATAATTTTACTTAACAGGATAATTTTGCCTCCTCTGTATATATATATTTTTGCACCATCTATGTACCGTATATATGGATGTGTACATGTGTGCGCTCAAATTGCCCTTAAACGTTCTGGGCCTGACGACACTTTCGCCATCACAATGCAAGTTTTATGGTGGAGAAAGTCGCTCTTGCACAGCATAATTGACTTTATGGTTGTACTTATTTTGTGGCATTGTTAGAGTCATTCAGCTGTTTCATTGGATCACTCTACAAACTATGGGATAATATTTGTACAGTCATTTTTAAGAATCTGTCACCACTGATGCATTTTGTCTACAATCACATGTAGCATGATAAATATTGTGTATCGTGAGAA
This sequence comes from Ancistrus triradiatus, assembly GCA_025084515.1. Lineage (NCBI taxonomy): Eukaryota > Metazoa > Chordata > Actinopteri > Siluriformes > Loricariidae > Ancistrus > Ancistrus triradiatus. Next base: position 58,689 of record JAJAGP010001709.1, read on the forward strand.
TGTCTTCAAATATTGTGATATATTTTACCATATCACCCACCCCTACATCACATATGTGCTTGATGAATGTCTCATGCAATTGAAGGCTGACATTTCCCTTCACTGTATCTGCAAAAAAAAATCCAACTGCTGCCTTACGAAGCTTTACAACTGTCTTTGCACATTCAGGCAGGTTCCCATGGTATCCACCAAATCCAGATTCATCTGCCATACTGACAAATGGTGGGGTGTGAGTCATCATTCCAGACCCCAATGATTTTGTGCCTTAAATCTCTCTAATCGATGTGTGGTGGCATTTGTGGTGACCTTTGGTGGCATTTGAGGTGTGGCCTTGAAAACTCAGATTATGATGCTGAAGGCTTTTCTTTAGGATGCCTACCTGATATGTTTACTATATGATATTTATTCAGGATTGTAGATCCTGAAAGGTTGCCATCAGGGTGAATAATGTAAGTATAGTACAGTAACGTTTTGACCTCATAAAAAATGTTTAGGTAGGTGGATTGTGTGAAACTGACGACCATATTAATGCCAGGGTTTCCCACCATGATATTGCCCAGCGCATCACACCCTCTCCATTGGGTTGTTTTTTCCCCACAATGCATCATGCTAAACCTAACCCTTGCCATCACTCTCGTTAAATGGCCCACACGTTCCCAGCCAAAAATAGGACTCGATTGAGCAGTAGACCCTTTTCCATTTACAACAAGGTCCTGTTCCACCAATTGTAGGCGATTTAGATGACGGACAGGGGTTAGCTTGGGTACTCTAACCGGTTTTGACTACACAGCCTCAGCTGGGTGCAGTGCACTGTCTGTTGTGACACATTACTCTCAAAATTTCCATCACTTGTGCCACAGTAGCCCTTCTGTTGGTTCATCAGTGATCCTTGGGTGACCAACACCCTAAGGCTGGTTCATGAACCACTGTCAATAAGTACTCACAACTGCTGACCGGAGGCACCCTTGAGTGTTCGCTTAAAGTCTAATATATCCCAGACCTTGACATACACAGTTGAAATGACATAAATGTAGTTATTATTCAGTCTGTGTGAGTTCATGATTTTTTGACTCATCAGTGTACAGGTATGTGTTGTTTAATGACCATCCGATCAACATCTGTTTACTTTAATGACCGAGGCCTTAAAAATTTGAATAAATTATAATAGGCAATAAAAATTTTAACTCCAGACATTGTGGCTGTTTACAGCTAGTCACCTCGACAGCCAGTCAACATTGTGGCTCCACAAGCAGAGGTGGGAGTTATGTTTAAGAGTGGAAGTTCATTATTTGTGTGCTCACGTTTGGACTAGAGACTGTTCTGGGACTGTGGTAGCCTAGTGGTTAAGGTACTGGACTATGGACCAAAAGGTCCAGGGTTCAAATCCCACCTCTGCCAAGCTGCCACTGTTGGGTCCTTGAGCAAGGCCCTTAACCCACAATTGCTTGGATTGTAAGACTGTACCAATTGTAAGTCGCTCTGGATAAGGGCGTCTGCTAAATGCTGTAAATGTTCTAACTCGGTTGATGTGTTTAGAGACATTTGTGTGTTTTTTGTAACAAGCTGCAAATGGCGTTCGTATGTACCTGTCCTATTGTAAGTAGTACTCCCTTGGTTGTCCCCCCACTACCTGCCTATTCTCTCCAACCTGTAACTGGTTCACATTCGCTTGGTGAGACTGTGACTGATCTTCCGTGGTGTTCGTAATGCTGCCTGTCAATGCATTTTTGGCTACTATCAGACAAAAGTATCAGGTCTATCATACTCTTACATGTTACGGCTTTCCCCTAGACAGGGTTGTAACAGTACATTGCTGTATTTTCTATGATTATTGTGAATTAGGTCGCTGTGTAGATGGTAGCATCTTCTTATGGAAAACAAACATTTATATTTATATTACAGTTGCCTAAAAATACTGATTTGGTAATGTCCGGTCAACGTCCATTTTGGTCAAAATCCTGTTTCACAGAACCTTTTATAGCATATTAGGGGACTATATTTGATATGAGACATAGCATGGCTTTTGTATGTTCGTATTTTCACCTCAGAATATCTTCTGCAGCAAATCCTAATGGGAGGATTTAATATTTCTTATAGATTGCTTTTATCCTTCACAAGAAGGACGATTGAAAAGATTTGCATGTCTTATGGGACACTACCGCTCATACACATCTCACTGCACATCTGTTTATTCCTGCTAAAATATCAGACCTTTTTGTTGTTACGCTGGGAAGCAATGTGGTCCATCTGCTTCTAGAGCTATAATCAAATGTTTCGACAGTTATTGGCACCCTGTAGGATTTAAACTGTCTCTATCCCACTACTATTTTTCCAATCTAATGGTGTCTGGCTGTATGAATCTGCGGCTTGAGTTTTATCCTAATAAAGCTCCCACTGTGCTGGCCATGTTTATGTGAATACCTTTGTTACTGCATAACGCTGACACTGCCGTTGACTTCTCCTTCCCTCATCGAATAACTCACATAGTCCCACTAAGGGCTATGACAAAGTTTACTTCATCCAGAGGGCTAAAGGGAGTGATCAGACCCTTCAACTATGGAACAGAATTATCCAACTATATCAAAACGATATCAAGATATCTTCAAGTAGAAACCCTGACTGAATACTGTACTATCAAGACATTATATGGACTAATAATAGGTTAATACACTCTATAAAATGAAAGCAGGGCCACGACTTATTAAGGTGTGGGAACGAGATCCTAATGAGTGGAAACGAGTTAGTAAGGTGTGGGAATGAGATTATCTTATTATTATTATCATTATCTCGCTCCCACACCTTACTAACTTGTTTCTACATATTAGGATCTCGTTTCCACACTTTAATAAGTCATGGCCCTGCCTTCATTTTATTAAGAATGGATGCCACCAGCAGGGCTTGGTAATTAAGGATACAGGAGCTGTTAGTTGCCCCTTAAACATTTTGTAACTGGACAAACTCATTCATTCTCAAACCTGCTTAATCCATGTCAGCCTAGGAGTCACACACACATACGAGGCAGCACAGGGCGCAAGGCAGGAACCAACCCTATGCAGGGTACCATTCCATTGCAGGGGACATGCACACACACATACACGAGGACAATTTAGAACTGACCTAACACTTCTTTAAATGTGGGAAGAAACTGGAGTAACCAAAGAAAACCCAAGCAGGCATGGGGAGAACATGCACATAACCCAAACAAATTCTGGAGCTGTCAGGCCACAGTGCTACAGTCTTTCTTTGAGGAACACTGTTTTTAAACAATTCAATCATTTTACACATTTGTTGATAGACTGGAGATCCTCTGCCCAGCTTTAATCTTCAAAAATGTGTTTCGTGGATACTGCGTTTGTACCAAATCATGATTATAATCACTTGTTAACATTCGAAGTCACTAGCCCTAAATTGTCCCTGTCCCAACATTTTTGGAACGTATTGCAGGCCTGAAGTGCGGGAATGGATGCTTATTAAAATACCAGAAAAAACCTGAACTATCTTGGGTTTATACAGTCTGCAATGAAATAACTGGGACTGTGGTAGCCTAGTGGCTAAGGTACTGGACTCTGGACCAGAAGGTCAAGGGTTCAAATCCCATCTCTGCCAAGCTGCCACTGTTGGGTCCTTGAGCAAGACCCTTAACCCACAATTGCTTGAATTGTAAGACCGTACCAATTGTAAGTCGCTCTGGATAAGGGCGTCTGCTAAATGCTGTAAATGTAAACAAAATTCAAAGGAAATGTAAGAAACACTGCATATATTGTTTTGGGGTTGTATTTCTGACACAGTTTGTTAATCTAACATGATCCCACCTCAACATTGTGTCATGAGGCTATTGAACTGTTAATATTATTTTGAAATGCCAATGGCAGTTAAAAATAGCCAGTATGCGTATAGAGTTGTGCTCCCAGTGTGCATTCTGTCAGCGCATCAGAATTTGACAACTCTGACTTCCTCTGTCTTGCTGGAGTGTGATATTCACGCTAGCAGCCTCAGCAGCCTCTCTGTTCAAAAACCAAATATGACCCATTTTTTCAAACTGCATCGATCAGACAGTTATTTATCAATTACAGTATCTGCTTATTGGCTTGCAGACAGTCAGTGTGGTTATTGCGGAATGATGCAAGTTCTGCATTTAAGACAGTATTCAGAGCTCTGATGGTGGAATTGTGTTTATTTTGCTAGTTTGCCATTTTATTACTGAGAGAACAAACGGCAATGTTGTTTGATCTGATGGATCTTTTTCCATCATTGTAGTAGTTCATTAATCAGCTGTTACAATACTGAACGCAAACCCTGATGCTTTCCAACCACAAAAGTGTTTAACATTTTCTTTTGTGGATCCATCATCTGTGAAACTGATGGATGAAATTCAAAGGCGCATCATTATTCGTCTCGATTGCCGATTTGCCCTTTTCACTTTCCGCTTTTCTCTACG
>JAJAGP010001709.1:63226-166995 GCA_025084515.1 Ancistrus triradiatus
TATACACACACACACACATACATACATGCTCTCAAAGGTGTAAACTAAGGGCAGAATGATATCAGGTGTGAGCTCATACCTCATTGACTACTCTTTTCTTAGCCGTCTCTGCAGGGCAAACAGAGACAGAAGTAAGATTACCGGGGCATATGAAAGGCAAAATAAGCCAGAAATCTTTGAACAAGCACAGAATCACTGGCTCGTTTATTTCTGAGATGCACTCGGCTGAAATGGAACAACTATGTACTTTGAGCCATGGATGGATATGAATCAAGTGCTGGATGAATAAGGGAAGCGATGGCACTGGGTATCGAGGATAATTTAATGGAGGAGGGTATGAAGGTTGATCCATGCTTGTTTTCCTAACACTGGCACAGAGGACAGGTTTACTCAGAATCTTTTTTTCAAGCTACAGTAGATGAATCACATGAGAATCCATCTAAGCATGTTCCTTGTCATCGTCTTCTCTTTTGAAGAATGTGCAGCTCTTTTGTCTGTCATTGAACGATGGCCCTTTACTAGCCATTTATGTTGGTGTTGTGACATGCCAGAACATTTCATATTTTATATTTCACAAAACATACTGGTGCCGTTTTTCATGACAATCAGAATGCCAAGAATCTGTTGTGAACATTTCTTCTGAGATAAGTGATTTGGACTCTCAGGTAGTTTTAGGTGGTTTGGATTGACAGCAGCAATGCTGATGAGTGGCTTTTTCCTACCAAGTGATTCTTTTCGACATGCTTCTTATGATGATTTCTTTATTCCATTTCTTTACTTTGTACTCCATACCACCTGTATATATTTTAGAAGGTATCTTGTACTTTTACCTTGTAGATTCACTCTCTGATCATTTTGCTGAGTTCACCGTATTGTTACTTTTGTACTATTTGTCAGTCGACTTGTATCCCATCCACCAATGAAAAGGGATCAGATATGATTTAGCTATGGGACTGTGGTAGCCTAATGGTTAAGGTGCAGGACTATGAACCAGAAGGTCCAGGGTTCAAATCCCACCTCAGCCAAAAGTTGGGTCCTTGAGCAAGGTTTGCTTGGATTGTAAGATTGTATCAATTGTAAGTCGCTCTGGATAAGGGCGTCTGCTAAATGCTGTAAATGTAAATGTAGCTTACACAGGTGTTGAAAAATGATATATATAGTCATTTTCAACATGAGAAAGAAAAGTGAACATTCAAATAAGAGAACAGTGTGTTACCTTGATAATACAGCATATTAAATAGCTACTTTCTTGAAAATGCCCATTTTTACAGTTAGGGCAATGATTACAAAGTCTGAGAGAACAGAACTGTGACGAACTTGCCTGGGTAAGAACTCAAGTTTAGTTTGCCCCCATGAGATGGCTCTGTGAGGAGGAAGATAAAAGAGGAAAAAAATCCCTACAGATCACTCTTGGAGAGTTAAGTAGCACCTTGGGGTCAAAGTCTCCAAAATCACCATCAAACACCACCTCTATGCTAAAAGATTACAAAGAAGAATGACTACACTGAAAAGAACCTGACGCCCATTGTTAAGTACAGTATATGTGATATGGCACCAAGGCCCTGTGAATCTCATTAGAATACATGGCATGATGGAATACCAAGCCATTTTAAATCAAAATATGCCTACCAAGAAACTACAAATGGGACATTATTGGATCTTCCAGCAGAACAATGATCCAAAACATATGTCCAGATCAACATAAAATCAAGCTTCTGCAATTGATTTAAACACCATAGAACACCTGTGGGGTGAGCTGATCTGAAATGGTTTTGTAATGGGGAATGGTCTCACATTTCCTTCTCTGTATTTTCCAATCGTATAAGATGTTATAGAAGAAGACTAAGAGCTGTTTTATTAGCAAGGGGCAGTTGTAAATAGTATTAAATGCAGTTGTGCCAATAATTGTGGTACATGGTACAAAGACTAAATTTACTTCAAACAAAGGTAATATTGTCGTATCTTCAGCATGAGGTTCAGCTAATTCACCAAAATCTGAATTTCTTATAACCCTCTTTACTCACCTTTACCAGCAGTGTCAATAATGGAGGTGGAAGTATTTTTTATTCATAGAACATGTATAACTTTGCAAGGTTTTTTTAAGCATCTCACTGTCCGTGCTAGGTTGGGAACAGTTCTCCATCCAAACCACAGGGACAGGAAACAAAGTGTTAATGGAAAATTATATAATCGTGAAATGTCCACCTACAAGGTGTACCAATAAAAGTATCTGTATCAAAAAGAGTGGTAAATTAAATTGCTGTTCAGCTCGGTACATTCAGATAAGCATCACACACCATCATGTCAGTGTGACTTGTATAGATGGTCCGTTTTGATTTTGGATTTGCACAGTACAAGCCAAAGACGCATCAGTTTTAATGCTGGATCCTGAGAGGGTGCAGTTATGAGAGTGAAAGTGTAAGTTAGAATACTGAACTTGTCACAAGAAACACTGATTACTGTTTTCATAGTTCATATAACACATTCACAGACACTGAGATTTGGACTGTTTGGCTTGTCAGAGCACACTGCTCATCTGTGTAATTGTATTATATATGGTCTCTCCATCTGAATGTATAAATGCCTACACTGAAAGGGTAACTAAATGTTAAAATGAGGCATTTTGCCTCGTTAGATCAAGTGCACATGTCTTTTTTCCGAAGGAATTGTATTAATTAGGCTTCTAAAAGTGAAAGGTGAAAAAAAAAAGAACACAGCGTGTAAGGAATACTTGAGGAGAAGTGATGCTAAGTGGAAGACAGCTTAGCTTAACGCCTGCTTTTATCAGAGGTAAAGCTTATAAAGCTATTTTTTAACATGGCGTAGAGGCTGGAGTTCATGTCTACATCCACTCAGTTCACGCAGAATTTTTATTCAGACTCTGCTGTCAGAGCAACTCGCTTTGAAACCTTAGTTAGCCAACTGCAGCTCCCAGCTTTCCCTACAGCATTTTGGCATATTCAGACAAATTCGAATGCTGAGGTTGTATTTTGAGCGGATTCTAAGCAATTTGTGGTGTTTGAGTTTATATTAACTGGAACATCTAACTATATAAACGACATGTTCAAAAGTATGTAGACACCCTTCTAAGTACCCATTTCTGTTACACTCATTACTGAGTTGTGCAAACAAGCACGTAATCTCTAAAGACAAACACTGGCAAGTAAATGAGTCGAAATGAACTCTATCAGCATGGGACTGGCATTTGATGCTATATTTCCAACTGCTAAACGTAAAACAGCCTACTGTATCTTGTAAACAGGTTTGTATTAATCATGAATCTCCTGTTCTGGAATTAGGACTGTTGCATTGTGTTGCGAGACAGCTCCATTTGCTCATGGTAAGAGCCAGCTGCTGGAAAAGGCAGTTCCTGAGAGCCTGGTTTTCGAATCCCTAGTGGTTTCTCGCAACGTGAAAGTAGGGCACTGTGTTTATGGAAAGCTGTGACAGACTGACTAACTGTCCAGGGTGTACCTCTGTGTACCCCCAGTGAATTCTAGGCTTCAGATCCTTCCCTTGCGACCCTGACCAGGATAATTGGGAATAAATTGGATGCTGCTGCTGCATTGTGCTGCCTGTACTGACAGTAGCATGTTATACTGTTGGTATCCATTGCATAGTATTAAAGGTTTTACCATCATTTCACCTAACAATATTTGCCAGTCCCTTAACATGCCAAGGTTACAGATGAATGAACCTGTTACTTTCTTCTGAATCACATCTTCTAGTGGTACTCTGTTATAACGTAGCTGTACGTTATCGGTATTTAGTATAACTCTGTATGTTTTGAGCAGATACCATTATATTGGAGTTTTCCCACATGTACAGAAAGGAGCGTGGTACGTCTTCATTCACTCACAAATGTGATAGCCAACCAAAAGGTATACTTGTAAACACAGTTGAAAAGCATCCCATTTAATTATGATCCTGTAGGTTGAGAACATGTCACATGAAAATACTTTATATCACAATTAATTTTGGTCAATTAAAGTACAGGTATGTGCCATTTAATGACTGCATTACGTAATGTGAACAGGTCGTTGACCAAAATGGTCGTTAACTAAACGTTACCAAAGTGACATAGTCTTTTTATGCCAATGAAATGTAAATATAAAGGGTATTTTCACAAGAAAAGTGTCGGAAAACTAGCTGAAAACACGAGTGGAACGCTACCATCTACACAGCATCGGAAGCCTAAACTGTTCTACATATCTCTCTGTTCAGGAAATACACAACACAGTGGTTCTTCACTTACAAGCACACATTAACAATCACACACTGTAGAAACAAAATGTAAACTTGCATGATGGAATATAACTAACCATACCTCACTGGCTGCACACAACCAAGAGGGAATGAGTCCACTTGAAGAAAGACTGATTTCCAGAAAAGCCATTGAAATATCACCTTTTAAACCCTTTAAACCTTTAAGTAGATAAATCCAGTGGGCACTACTAGTAGGAAATTCTCTTCTTGGCAGCACCACACCTAGAAGTGTCTGTAAAGCAGACTGTAACGTAGTTCCTACTCATGCATGCAGTTAATGCAAAGTAAATCAATATTCATGAAAATTAATTTTACAAAATGTAAACAAAACATCAAAGCATGACATAAATAATATATACAGCATTAAAAATACACATGCTAAACCATGTTTAATTTGACCAGCTGTTTACGACTGCAGCGTCCAGAGGGAAAAGGCAGAGTTTTATTTCCTATTAGAATTTGTTATAATTGTATAAAGTGAATGTGTCTTTTTAAAAGCATCCTGGGCTTTGTGTGTCCCTGTATTGTCAACTTGCTCCATATTTTTGTGTTTCCTAGCCCTCTGTCTGTTTGTAGTAGCCTAGGCTGTTAGTCCTATATCTGTTCACACTAAATATTAGTCTATCCACTGTGTGTCTGTCTCTGTCCTCGTCCTTCTCTGCAAAGTGATTAACATTAGCCACTATTCATTTCAGTTAGGTTTTCACTTGGTTCAATATCCAGCAGGAAGTACAAGTCCTTGGTATCGCCAAGGATAAAGTCTTACTAGTGACCTTAGTTTGACTCAGTGTCTCAAATGGCGCTCAGAAACTCTTACTGGATGATGAGACCTTGAGTTTCTATACACTACTGTGCAAAAGTCTTAGGCATTTTTTATATTCTGGTTTATTTATGTTTTAGTGGTCAATACACTTTCTACAATTACAGACTATAGTCCATGTGTTTCCCTACATACTTTATAAGTCCAGCAGCACTGCTGTGTCTGATCCAGTCGTACCATCACTGCAGTGCTGAGAATGAGCCACTACCCAAATAGGACCTGATCTGTGATGGTTCTGTGGGGGTTCTGACCATTAGAGAAAGTGGACGATAAGTATGTAGAGAAACAGATGGACTACAGTCTGTAATTGTAGAACTACTAAGTGCGGTATCCACTAAAACTTAAATAAAGAATAATCTTAATTTAAATTGAAAAATTTGGAATGCCTAAGACTTTTGCACAGTACTCTATTAGTTTTTGCGGGTGTACATGATGGTTTGATGCTTTGCAGTCAACCAGCCAAACCCTGGCCCCTGTATAACAAAGCTTTACCATTAGCCTACAGGTTCTTACAAGCAGAAAATGAAAATGAATAAAACAGGAGGACAAAACCATCGTGTCCTTTTACTAGCGAATGGAATGAGGGAAAATTTATGATCTCATCCAAACATATAACCACCTAGCATTTTTTTAAAGACAATATCTCATGGTAGGGCCATTCTATTGAGAACACACCTAGTGGTTTTATTACGAGGATCCACAGTTTCCAAGCTGGACTCAGCATTTCATGGCAGGTATTCATCAAAGTGGCTCTCATTTGTCTGATTGCATTATGGATTGATGTTTGTGGCAGGCCAAGTTTTCCAGCTTTTGCCTTAGTTCAGTATCGATTGAAGCTGCATGCTGAGCCTGTCAGCACTGACACTGACTCGTTAAAATCAGAGGCGGTAGATGTTAAGCTCCTGTTCCCCCATCACAAGTGAGCGTTCTCTGCTATGTAATGTCTTGCCTCGAAAAATTATTCATATGTTTATGAGCTTGGAAAAGTGAGACAGGCATTTCAGTCTCTTTCTTCTTCTAAGAATGCAACTGTAGCAGACGGGAAGAAAGTTAGATCTGAAGCAATGAGGCAATAAAGCGGTGGAACTCGCATTATCTTTTGATGTTGGTGGTTGATGACGCAGCGGTCGGTGTTATTTGTGCTGAAAAACTGCAAATGCCATTTTCAGACTTCATTTGTGAATTTGAAATGCCTTTCTGGCAGCCAGAGAACTTTTTTATTACTTTCACTTGGCATGACTGAGAACATGTTCATATATTATAGATCTAATGTGATGACTAGATCAAAAGATCATGATTTTTTTCTCATGAATGGATCAAAAAAATATTAATATGTAATGTGATAAATAGATCAAAGCATTACTGTCAAACTTGCTATTTAACTAAAGCACTATCTGGATGGGACATTGACATTGAGTATTGGGATAATTCCTTCTTTCACTCTTATTGTATTTTATTTCCATTCAGATTGGACATGTCAGGGCTTTGCCACCCAACATATGTTTAGTCCTATCTTCATTCACATCTCTTGCATTGGAAATAAAAGGTTTCTGAGCAATGTTAATGGCTGTTACGAATCAAGAGACATTCCCAAATCTACAAATGGAGGCCTAAGAAAAGTTGCTACACTTTACTGGAAGGACTCCATTCACTCACCTCTGAGAACGATAAGAGGAGAAGAAAATTAAAAAATATGCAAAACCAGATACTAGCTTTTGGGTGAAGGTTAAATTTTAATGGTATCTACATTTATAATGTGTTACTTTATATTCAAATATGCACAAGGTGAGGAGTTTGGAAATGTGGTGGAGACTCAGAGTGGAGCCACTGCTCCTTCTGATCTAAAGGAGCCAGTTGAGGTGGTTTGGACATCTCACAAGGATGCTCACGGTTGGCTCCCACTAGGGCTTCTCAAGGCATTTTCCTCTGGACAGACAGCCCAGGGCAGACCCAGGACCTGCTGAAGGGATTATATACCACAGTTGGCTTGGGAGCATCATGGGATGATTCAGGAGGAGCTGGAATCTGTGGCTGGGCTTAGAGAAGTCTGGGCTGACCTTCTCAGTCTATTGCAACTGCAACCCGGAGACTACATCTGATATACTCTCACTATCCACTTTATTAGGTGCACCTCCTTTCTACACTTATTGTCTATTTTATCAGTTCCACTTAACATATAGAATAGAGGGGAATGGCAGTGAACACAGTGTTTAAAAACTCCAGCAGCACTGCTGTGTCTGTTCCAATCCTAATAACCAAACAGACACTAACACACCACCAACATGTCAGTGTCACTTCCTTCCACAGCCCAAGGACATGTGTGTTAGGTTAACTGGTGTCTCTAAAGTGCCCCTAGTGTGTGAGTGTGTGTGCCCCATAATGGATTGGCACCCTGTCTACAGTTATTCCTGCCTTTGGCCCTGTGCAGCCGGCTAGGCACCGGCTCTCTCGCGACCCTTTAAAGAAATGAGCAAATAAGAATGTGAATGAATGAATGAGTGATGTCACCGATCTTCTTCTCAACATGAAGGAATATGAACAAGATGGTGGGATAATCTGTTTCATCTGGAAATCATTTTGATAGAATAAAACTGAGGTGCTTATGTCTGTAATGGGTTGTTTTTACAGTCACTTATTACATAAACACTGTATAATGTTGAGACAATATTGTATGAGCAGCAGTATAATAATTGCAAGTGGTTGGAATGACTGTAACTGAGGTTCGAAATCCGAGATGAGAGCCCTTGAACTAGTCTAAGGTCCCAGTAATTAGCAAGTCAAGTCAAGTGTCATTAGTGTCATTGTGATTGGTGTCACTAATCCATGTGTCTATAAAGCAGCTTGAACTTGTTTTTCAGTTGGTGAAAGCTTTGACCTACAGCGTGGGTAACCTTTAAAAGCTCTGTCTTTTGCCTCATTTGTGAATCACTTTGGATAAAAATATCTACCTAAAGAGGAAATGTAATAGCAACAGCAAATTACATTTTAATGTCAAGCAACACAGGCAACACAGGGGCCACAAATACAACAAAAGGTGGATAGCTCGAGTTAAGTAAAAAAGCCATGAAATTATCCCTATCATTTCTTTTTTAGAGAAACAGTTAAATTTAAATATTTGCTTAAACACTCATGCTGTAATAAACAGTGCGCTATTTTCCTTTTCTACAGAAAGACCTACGAACAGACCTACAAGAAATATACAGTAATCATATTTGATAAAACTCCAGTTCCCATTGAAAAATTTATTTTTTGGTTAAATTAACTTTAGACTGTGGCAATATGGTGGCATAAATCAAATAAGACGAATGTTTAATAAAACCTCCCTTACCAAAGATATTGACTTTCTAAAGTGTTTTCCTCTGGGTTGTGGGTGTGTGTGTGTGTGTGGTGTTTTAACTAATTGTTTTTTTTTTACCATTTTTTTTTTTACACATTGTTTTACCCACATGTGTACCAAATTCCATTGTATTTTTGTACATTTATAAATAATTGTAACAAGTGTGGTGCCATTTAATATGGATACACCCTAAATATAAAAAGGGAATGTTGGTTTGAATGAGGATCAACGGTTCTGGGATCCGTTTTGTGGGCCCATCATTAGTATAATGGGATAGGGTGGGAAACATTTTCAATATTTGGTGTGGTTGACCATGTGGTGTGTGCCGTTTTTGAAAGGGGGTGTGGTTCGCCATTTTTTGGATCCAACTTTATTATTTTTCCAATAGGGGAATGAGGGTCAGTCGTAGTGGTAAACTGTCACAATCATAGTGGTTGGTTGTTTCTGTTTAGACAAATTTTGTCGTGACATAGAAAAAGCAATGTTGGCTTGGTTTTTAAAAAAAAAAAACGAACTTAATAATATTTCTTTTTCATGAAGTTATTTTTACCAAGTTTATGACCACTTATAAAATGTGTTCAAAGTTGCTCCATTGTGTTGGGATTTGTCAATTTGTGGTGGGGGGGGGCAACCGCTCCTTTCCTCCCTTTCCTCCCCACTCTTGACACCTTGATAAGTCAACACCGGGGGGTACCAGAATAAAATACTAGCACACCTGGGGGGCTGTCCAGTATCCCGTTGTTTCAATTCATCCAGATGGCCTGGGCACATCTCGTATCGGTTTTTCACATCATAGAACAATTGCCTTCAGGAAATGGACCCAAAGATAAAGTCCTAAGGGGGTCAGATTGGGAGAGCCATCTTCTTCTGCGGTGGTTGCTTATCATCAGTGGTGTCAAGAGTTGGTATGAAGAGGGTTTTGCATTGACAACTCCAAACCACATGGGCAGCAGCCCAACTTTGAAGCACATTTTTATAAGTGGTCATAAACTTGTAAATAACTCATGAAAGAATAAAGTTCCGTTAAAACCAAGCACACCATTGTTTTTCTTGTGAAATCCTCAATACGTTTGATGTGTTACATGACCCTCTTCCCATTGGAAATAATAAAGTTGGATCCAAAATGGCCGACTTCAAAATGGCCGCCATGGTCAACACCCATCTTGAAAAGTTTCCTCCCTCCCATATACTAATGTGCCACAAACAGGAAGTTGATATCACCAACCATTCCCATTTTATTTAGGTGTATCCATATAAATGGCCCACCCTGTATATTACAAATGTCCCCACGAGGATCTGACATTTTTGACATTGTGGAGACCTTTTGCCGGTCCCCATGAAGAAAACTGCTTTTGTACAGAAACTGTGGTTTTCTTTTGAAAATCCAAAAGAGTCAAAATATTTGCCTTAGGTTACTGAAGTTAAGGTTAGGGTTGGAGGTAGGTGTTGGTGTACCATTATGTCCTAAGTAATCATTACGTCAATAGAACGTCCTCATAAAGTTTAAAGGATTACCAAGACTGTGTGTGTATGTGAGTGTGTGCACGCGCGCTGAATTTATATTACACTGTGGAGCACACCAGGAGCTTCATGGCACAGGTTTCCATAGCCGAGCAGCTGCATGCAAGCTTTACAGTGGGGCAAAAAAGTATTTAGTCTGTCGCTGATTGTGCAAGTTCTTATACTTAGAAAGATGAGAGAGGTCTGTGATTTTCATCATAGGTACACTGTCCACTGTTTATTGACATTAAATAAAACCTTTAACATCACGTCCTTACCATAGCTACATGGTCTTTTTATGCTACTGTAATGGAAATCTAAAGGGTATTTTCACAAGAAAACTGAGAACACGAGTGGAAGCCAGACTGTTATTTACATGCTAAACCTTTTGTACATTCTGGAAATTCACAATCATTCTAAAAAAATTCCAGTAATGTACTGTTACACTTAAAAGGATGGAAGGATGGACCTGAGGATGCTTTTGCCAGTCTGATGGGCAAGTCTGGGCTTAGGGAATGCCGGAAAACGTTACTTGCCTGACTGCATTGTGCCAAGTCTAGAGTTTGGAGGGGGAGGGATGATCCTATGGGATTGTTTTTCTGGGGTTGGTCTTCACCCCGTAGTTCCAGTGAAGGCAAATCTTAATGCTTCAGCATACCAAGATATTCTGGACAAATGTATGCTTACAACACTGTGGGAACAGTTTGGGGGAGGCCATTTTCAGGCCAATGCCAGTCAGTGTCTGACTTCACAAAAGTTTTTTTTCTGGGTGAACGGGCAAGAAATCCAATAGGCACAGAATAAAACCTTCCCAGAAGAGATGAAGCTGTTTTAGCTGCAAAGGGGAGACCGATTCCATATTAACGCCTATGGATTTAGACAGGGATGTCTTAAAAGCTCCTGTAGGTGTAATGTGTAAGCGTCCCAACACATTTGTCTACGTAGCGTATTTTTCAAACCAAGACAGACGTCTGTCTGTTCCATCGATCTAAACAATGCCTTAAATATGACCATTATCTGTTTTACTGCTTGCTCTCTATGTGGACTTGCCTCATCCCTCATGTGCTGGTTCCTTCATCTCCACTGGATACCAGATCACTGAATTAGTCAGCAGTCTGCTTTCACAACAACTTGATGGTAACAACACAGCTATACGCTCTCCTTAATTTGCTGACTGTCACACTGTGGGGCTGAGCGTATAACACCAGTGTAAATTAGCCCTGGTGTCACAGAGAGCAATTACTGCCAATGCACAGGGGTGGCATGTAGGCCAGAGGGACCTCACCTAACCTCCTAGCAATTCCATGTTTCTGCTGTGCATATAAAGTCTCAAATAAGCTTTAAAGTTTCAGACAAAAGTCCTTAATCTGCTTAGCAAGCAAGGTGCTAGTAGGAAGTGAAACAGATAAATTGAGCTTTATAAAACAGGTTGGGTCTCCTAGGCTTTCTCCATCTCCTGACTAAATTGTACATTGTACAGCAGAGCTTGACAGAAATCCAAGTGATTAGTGGCTGTCATATGTTTACGTTGAACTAGAATTGATAAATAAATGGTGGATAAATAAAGCAAATACAATTACTTATGGTTTCAATCGAGGGTGGACAATATGACGAGATTTCATCGCATCGTATCGAATTTCGTTGTCCTGATAGACGATATGCTTTTCTGAGCGTATTGAGGATATCCTCAATGCTTAAAGAACACTGAACGATGGCATGTTTCATTAGAAATAGTGTAATTAGACCTGTTTAATTGGATGAAGTGAGGCACATTTTGCATATAAATCAGTAAGTATGGGATAATAATTGAATAGTTTTCAAGAACACACACACACACACACACACACACACACACACAATATATATATGTCTTCAACGGACTCTCTGCTGTATTTACAGCATGGGCAGGTATTTCAGAAGTGAGCAGGGAACTGAGAAGTGTGCAGAAACTGTGTACGAGGCTGTGAGAAGCCAGGGCATTTAACTGTGGTCTGCTACATGATAAAGATGAAGTTCTCGTTTCTCCACTTGCCCTCCATCCTCAACACCTCCACGCACCCCATTGTGTGTTTTCCCAAATAAAGGCACACAAATAGAAACTAATTCTCAAATAGAAAGTAATCTGCAACTGTCTTGACATTCATGCATAGTTCTCGGTAGCTCGGTTCTCGACCACCTCGGAACTCGTTGAATTCGGGTCTTGATGCATTTTGACTATAATAATTGATCTCAGTTCTCGTCGTTTGCGCAGTACTCGGCATACTTGCTTAAACTTGTATGAGTTGAGCCACGTGATGTGTTTCGGCCGATACTTGATTCACGATTCATGATTCACAATTCAGTATACAGTGATTCAGGTTCACAATAGCCTGTGCTCAGCGCTGTTTTGGGGCTGTCACTGGGCAACATGGACTTATAAGTCCCTCCACAACTTTTCTATGGGGTTGAGGTCTGGAGACTGGCTAGGCCACTCCAGGACCTTGAAATGCTGTTTACGGAGCCACTCTTTCATTGCCCGAGCGGTGTGTTTGGGATCATTGTCATGCTGGAAGATCCATCTTCAATGCTCTCACTGATGGAAGGAGGTTTTGGCTTAAAACTTCACGATACATGGGCCCCATTCATTCTTCCCTTAACACGGATCAGTCGTCCTGTCCCCTTTGCAGAAAAACAGCCCCAAAGCATGATGTTTCCACCCCCATGCTTCACAGTAGGTATGGTGTTCTTGGGATGCAACTCAGCATTCAAACATGATGAGTTGAGTTTTTACCAAAAAGTTGTATTTTGGTTTCATCTGACCACATGATATTCTCCCAATCCTCTTCTGGATCATCCATATGCTCTCTGGCAAACTTCAGACGGGCCTGGACAGGCTTAAGCAGAGGGAAACGCCTGGCACTGCAGGATCTGAGTCTCTCTTGGCATAGTGTTACTGATGGTAGCCTTTGTTACTTTGGTCCCAGCTCTCTGCAGGTCATTCACCAGGTTCCTCTGTGTAGTTCTGGGATTTCTGCTCACCGTTCTCATGATCATTTTGACCCCAAGGGATGAGATCTTGTGTGGAGCCCCAGATCAAGGTAGATTATCAATGGTATTGTATGTCTTCCATTTTCTTACAGTGTTCTTACAATTGCTCCCACAGTTTATTTATTCACACCAACCTGCTTGCCTATTGTAGATTCACTCTTCCCAGCCTGGTGCAGGTCTACAATTTTCTTCCTCATGTCCTTCGACAGCTCTTTGGTCTTGGCCATGGTTGAGTTTGGAGTCTGACTGTTTGAGGCTGTGGAAAGGTGTCTTTTATACAGATAACGAGGTCAAAAAACACTTATTTTCCACCATGATTTACAATTAAATTCTTTAAAAATCCTCCAATGTGAATTCCTGGATTTTTTTCTCATTTTGTCTCTCACAGTTGAAGTGTACCTATGATGAAAATGAGAGACCTCTGTCATCTTTCTAAATAGGAGAACTTGCACAATCAGTGGCTGACTAAATACTTTTTTTGCCCCACTGTATCATAAATCAGGGAGTACCTGTACAATACAACTCCATTAATGCATATAATGCCTTACACAGTGTGGATTTTCTGGATTAATTCAATTTACATCATTCCTTATGGGAAAGATTTGCTCGGTACTCGTCATTTTCGGTTCTCGACAAGCTTTTTGGAATGAATTAACGACGAGGTACCACTGTACATGGATTAAGTAGTTTAATAATCTTAATAATTAAGATAATAATCCTTTTCAGAACACGGATGTATATGTGAACGGACATTGTCTGAATGGATGAATCTGTATCTAGCAGCTCCTCAACAAGTTGGCGATCATGTTCCAGTTTAATAAAAATACAAATGAGATTTGGAATGTAGGAATGGAGAACTGCTCAATGAATTGAATTAATTTCTAGCAACTATAACACTCTTAGTCTGTAGTGAATATCAAGTGCGTGCTTTATTCATTTAAATTTACACTCTTCAACAGTCTGCACCAATTAAGCCCGTATCATAGACGAAGCATCGGACCAAGCAGTGCTCCAATTAAGGTTAATCTTCCCTCTGCTATTCTCCCGTTTTATCTTTGCTTTGCAATTTCAGCCATGCCTTAATTAGGCATCTTCCCCTTCCCGCCTTGCTCCGTTGCTCCACATTTCTCTTGTTGTTTTTATATGCACCGCACAGGGGATTATATCCTACCGCTGAACGAGCTTCTCTGGCAGCAGTTGTCCTCAGGCAGAAGGTGAGCCGGTGCACCAGAGTCCCCCCTGAAAAATGAGACTTGACTCTCCATCAGGTGTTTAATTTCAGGCCTGAGATCACCTGCACTTGAACTGGAAGAGTGAAACTCTGTCTGGCTCCCACAGCGGATCACTGGGGCCCAGAGAAAGTCAAGACAGGAGAATCTTCAGATCCGACACTGCAATTAGCAAGATCTAACTGTAATAATCTAACTAATAAACCACAGTGTATTTTTAAATCCAGTCGGATTTTCAGCACTGATCAGCCACGTTCCCTGTCATAGAAAATATAATATATTGTACATATTTACGGTAGAGACCTGTACATAAAATCAGTTTAAAATCTTCTGGTTCATCCTAACAAGGTTCTTAGATTCCTTGAAGGAAAGGTAGCCCCACATAGTACCAAACCATGAAGTTTCCTTTTCTATAACTGTCCTTCATTCAAAGACACCTTGGGTTTGTTGCCAAAAAAAATCTATATTTTGGTCTCATCTGACCAAATAGGCACCATTTAGTCAAAAATTGTAGTAGTGTCTAGCGAATAGTGGGACTGTGTTCGTGCTGTTTAGGTACTGGACTATGGACTACAAGGTCAAGTGACCAAGTCCAACATCTGCCAGTTTCCACTGTTGGGTCCTTGAGCAAGGCCTTTAACCAACAATTTCTTGGATTGTAAGATTGTATCAGCCAAAAATCACTCTGGATGAGAGCATCTGCTTAATGTAAATTATTTTTAAACAATTATGGTTGGGTACCAATTTTTGGCATTCCTTGTCTAGCATATCCTATGTTTTATTTAACATAAGTGATGTGTGGTTCACTGAATTTTGAGGGTTCTATACCCTTGTTTCAGTGAGTCAGTAGATTAGGCTGGTGTATGTCCGAACTGAACCAAATATAACTTCATAAAAACATATTCAAACAGTTATCATTTATTCTTAAAAACTTTAATTCCAGTTATTTTATGACTTATTTCTTTTGTGAAACAGGACAGTTTTTATGCTTTACCTTGGTACATTTTTAAAACACTTTGGTACTGTGTCCTTCAGCATTTGATCAATATTTCTCTATATATCATACTGTATATTCTTATCTGCTTAATCCTGGTCAGAGATGCAGGAAAGCAGGTGCCAAACCACTGAGACAAGATGCAAGGCAGGAACATCCCTAGACAGGGTGCCAATGCATCGTATGCTTTTGTATATTACATTAGTTAGACGTTTGGACCTGCCAGCAGCTTCTGAGACATTTTAGGATGGAGATTAAGCTGTAGATGCTTCAAAAACGCTGTTTATGCTGTGACAGGTTATGACAGCGTGTGCTGCTGAGAAAACAAGTTGTCGGAGATGTTACTAAAACAAAGAATTGTATGAACAGATTAGACTGAGAACATACAGTACAACCAGAAAATACAGGACATTTTTAGGCAGTATTACAAAACTGAAAAACAGCTTCTATAGACTGTGAGCACCCCTAACACTTTATCAATAGCAGCATCTGGCAGCTTCATCGGGAAAGTCAGAAGAAGCTTGATCAGGAATTGTCTTTTTGGAAGTGCATCAACCAAGGAACCAATTTTTCGGAAGAGGAATATGGTGAGACGGCTAAAGATTGGAATGAAAATCACTGGAAAAGAGTATTATAGCGTGACGAATACAAGTTAAAATTTTTTGCATTATATGTTATATGTTAGAATTTTGGGGGTTATAAATATGATGCTCTATATGGTCATTATAACATTACTAAAACAACAAATCTAAAGGTGGCCTAATACTTTTGCACAGTACTGTATATACTCCAAAGAATTTAAATGTTCTGCCTCTACCACACATACAGGTCTATAACTTAATCCATAACTTACATTCAGCAGGTGCTCTTACCAGTGCAGCTTACACCTGATGCAAATCAATCAGTTGTGGGTGCTTGGCAGAGGTGGAATCTGAACCTTCTGGTCCACGGTCCAGTACCTTAAACACTAGGCTAGCACAGCCTCTAATAACTCCTGTCAGATAGGTCATTTGTCACTGAGGAAGCTGTAAATGAGACAGATTACTATTAATCAATGAAAGAAATGAAATGCTCCTTTATGTATTCAATCTCCAATAATTTACTCTGCCCTCGATATCCACTGTTCCTGCTCCACTGAGCTCCAAAAATTGATTTCCTGCTTCTACTAAAGGAGTCCAGTTACTACTTAGTTAACATAATTTCTCTCATTATAGACAAGGCTGTCAAATTCTACATTTCACAAATTAGGATTGTTACTTTTACCTAATAACCAGCCAGACTTCTTCACTGATGACAGAGGGGGTCATATGTGATTGAGGGAGCTGTTAAACAAGAGAGAAGACAGCTTCTTTGTGAGCACAGATGTGGCCCTTCATCGTAAATGTTGAGACATACTTCATTCTTTGGCCACTAAGTGTATATTCAAATATACTTCTGCTGATATTCTAACAGTGTTAACGTGTGAAGACTCCACCCGTCCCTTATCATCATACGAACCTCTTCAGTGGCAATAATTTGCTATCAGTCTTGTAAGCAGGTTAGGTATTCCCTTCAGTTCTTAGAGTAATAACAAGTGTGTCTGAGGTGTCTAATAAGATTTTGATGAAGATAAAGGGGCACTAGGACAGAACTGATACTATCTCTCTGTCTCGGAGCAGTATGTGGTATGATCTTCAATCTGCAGTGCACAGTGGTTTTCTCTTCTTAAATATACTGTTTTGTGTGTGTGTTCGTGTGTGTGTGTGTGCATGTGTGAGCACTTTTATATCCCAACAGTAGCAATTTGTGAACATGGCAACATATAACATGAATCATTTATTTTAAAAGCAGCTAAAATAATACAAAAAATCTTAAAAATATAGATAATTAACACTGAGTGTGTTTACAGGCACTTAATAATAAAATCATAATTGGATTGCTGCAGCTATCTCATTATTCAAGTGATCATGTAAATCACATGATCAGATTTAAGGTCTGAAACCAGATTAAGAAATCTGATAAAAGAGAGCTGGCTTTTAGCTCAGTAATCGGTTTTTGCAGCGCGTGTAGACCCTTACTCTGATTTCAATCGGTACAGAGTGCAGGGCTGTAGCAGAAGTGCATATCAAAATCCAACACGGTTGCCAGGTCGCTTATTCAATGAGACTTCACTTCTTTTGGGCTTGTTTCCATAGCCCTGGTTAATTGTTTTTCTTGTGGGATCTGGCAACTCTGGAATTAAATGCCACACATGTGAAATGGTTACCAAAACACATTTGGAGAGATATGCAGTACAATGGGGCAAACAAGTATTTAGTCAGCCACTGAAGTTCTCCTACTTAGAAAGATGAGAGAGGTCTGTAATTTTCATCATAGGTACACTTCAACTATGAGAGACAAAATGAGAAAGAAATACAGGAAATCACATTGTAGGATTTTTAAATAATGTAATTGTAAATCATGGTGGAAAATAAGTATTTGGTCACCCACATACAAGCATGATTTCTGGCTCTCACAGACCTGTAACTTCTTATTTAAGAAGCCCTTCTGTCCTCCACTCGTTACCTGTATTAATGGCACCTGTTTGACCTCGTTATCCTTATAAAAAACACCTGTCCACAGCCTCCAACAGTCAGACTCCAAACTCAACCATGGCCAAGACCAAAGAGCTGTCGAAGGACAAGAGGAAGAAAACTGTAGACCTGCACCAGGCTGGGAAGAGTGAATCTACAATAGGCAAGCAGGTTGGTGTGAATAAATCAAATGCGGAAGCAATTGTAAGACATAAAAGACCATTGATAATCTCCCTCGATCTGGGGTTCCACACAAGATCTCATCCCATGGCTCAAAATGATCATGAGAATGGTGAGCAAAAATCCCAGAACTACAGCGAGGGAGCTGATGAATGACCTGCAGAGAGCTGGGACCAAAGTAACAAAGGCTACCATCAGTAACACACCACGCCGAGAGGGACTCTGATCCTGCAGTGCCAGGTGTGTCCCTTTGCTCAATCCAGTACATGTCCAGGCCCGTCTGAAGTTTGCCAGAGAGCATATGGATGATCCGGAAGAGGACTGGGAGAATATCATGTGGTCCAAAATAGAACTTTTTGGTAAAAACTCAACTCATTGTGTTTGGAGGAAGAAGGATGCTGAGTTGCATCCCAAGAACACCATACCTACTGTGAAGCATGGGGGTGGAAACATCATGCTTTGGGGCTGTTTTTCTGCAAAGGGAACAGGACGACTGATCCGTGTTAAGGATGAATGAACGAGGCCATGTATCGTGAGATTTTAAGCCAAAACCTCCTTCCAGCAGGGACAGCACTGAAGATAGAACATGGCTGGGTCTTCCAGCATGACAATGATCTCAAACACTGCTCGAAGGAGTGGCTCCGTAAAAAGCATTTCAAGGTCCTGGAGTGGCCTAGCCAGTCTCCAGACCTCAACCCTATAGAAATTTTGTGGAGGGAGCTGAGAGTCCGTGTTGCCCCAAAACATCACTGCTCTAGAGGAGATCTGCATGGAGGAATGGGCCAAAATACCAGCTACAGTGTGTGCAAACCTGGTGAAGACTTCCAGGAAACGTTTGACCTCTGTCATTGCCAACAAAGGTAATGTTACAAAGTATTGAGTTGAACTTTTGTTATTGATGAAATACTTATTTCCCACCATAATTTACAATTACATTGTTTAAAAATCCTACAATGTGATTTCCTGGATTTTTTTTTCTCATTTTGTCTCTCATAGTTGAAGTGTACCTATGATGAAAATTACAGACCTCTCTCGTCTTTCTAAGTAGGACAACTTGCACAATCAGTGGCTGACTAAATACTTTTTTGCCGCATTTTATATGCTCAAGGAAATGAAAATTTTATTATTTAATTATTAAAGTCTGAAGTTCATCCTTCTGTGAGATCACTGGCTGGATGGAAAGTAGAAATCCGATGGTAATGGTAATGGTAATGAGGTCAGGCTAGTTGTTGAATGAAAACACATACCATTAATGTCCACGGCTGAAAGATAAAACAGAAAAAGGAAAGGTTGAGAAAATGGAAATCAATATTCTCTATATTCTGGAAAGGACAATTTATTACATCCAGATAATGTGCACATATTGGCCAAGAGGTATTCCTCATGTTATCTTCCTCCTCACATAGTTTATCAAGGTCAAGAGCAGTTAAGGCACTGGACAGACAGAGCCAGATTTACACATATGAACCTTGAAGAGATTAAACTATTACATTCTCAGTAACTTGATTTGGCAATATTTTTCTTATATCACAATCTTAATGCACGCACAACCTATTGGAGTCACATTTATCGGATCTAAGCCCGATTTTCATTATCAGTTGGTAGAAAGATGTGGGATGGACCAAGGAATATCGACTCTGTGTCCGCAACGATCCTTGTTGTCAATAAAGTTCAGATATTCACTCATTCAACAATAGCATCAGCAGTAGCACGCCATCGTTATTGCGGCACGGGTAATGGCTGCGACTTGTGGTACTTGTTTCACTGCAGTTTTATCGATAGCAACAAGCCCTAAATAGACTATGGAAGGTGATGACATGCAAATAAGAGGTCTACAAATAGCATATTGGTGATATTCACACAAATAGTCACAGTTTTATTGGGATTGCGTAATCTGAGGTGAGGCAGCCCTCTCAGCTTCTGCACTTCATTGTGCCTTGGATCTGAAAGCACAGGGCACAAGGCGGAAACTAACTCTGGACCAGGCGCCAGTCCATTGTAGTGGTTAAACACCAAATAGTGTAACAGAAAACAAACAAAACACTACTGTGCATTTTCTTTTATCTCAGGCTACTCTCAGGTTGCCAGATCTGTGTATCGAAAGCAAAGCAGTACCCCTTAAAAAGTCCGAAATGCAACTTGTGGACAAAAAGAATTGTTTCCCTGCGTAATTCTTCCAGCAAAATCCTCAATTGGTCTTGCATCATTACATTTAACATTATAACTAAAGAATAATAATAAAGCTAATACTGTCTTCAAGGTCATGGGAGCTAGCTAATGTAAGATGGATATATGAACGCTACATATATTGTACATTAAAGAGACATTTATGTAATAAGAAATTTTAACCAGAACCACAGAATATATTACAAAAAATAAGTTTAGCTACAGTGTTTTGGTAGCTAATGAGCTCACTGACTGGTTAGACACAATAAAACAAGGCACTTTGGTATTTGTAATGTGATTTTTTTAATTAACTGCATTTACAGATTGTCTGTGAGTTTAATTAGGACAATGTGAGTTGATGGTCACACCTCTTTTTCTATTTCTTTTTCTAAGGATTGGGATGTGACTCTTGCTTACCGTAATTTTCGGGCTATAAAGCGCACCGGGTTATAAGACGCAATATCAACGATCGACTGCTAACGGATCTATTTTCATACATAAAGCGCACCGGGTTATAAGACGCATGAAATGAAACAAAACTCTTAAGTTCCGTCGGAAGCTCAGTTTGGTCTTTACCTGGCGCAGGGCGTCTTCTTGCTTCCTCCACTTCCGTACCATTGATTCGTTAATGTTGAATTCTCTCGCAGCTGCTCTATGTCCATGTTGTACTGCGTGACTGATAGCGTTGAGTTTGAAATCCGCTTCGAAAATAAATGAATGAATGCACGTACCCTAATGCTGAAGCACATACCGTATTACTCTGCGATGATGCGCACTGCGATTGCCGTAAGCTTCGTAACTTACCAAGGCCGTGCTAAAACATTTTGACAGATTTATGAGCGCCGTGTACCATCTACAATCGGCTCTTGGGCAGGAAGCACACTCAGAATTAATTCATACATTAGATGCACCGCATTTTAAGGTGCACTGTCGATTTTTGAGAAAGTTAAAGGATTTTAAGTGCGCCTTATGGTCCGAAAAATACGGTATTCTATTTAGTAACACTGAATTATGCTTAATGAGGGTAGCACTGTGGGGCAGCGTGGTTGGTTCACATCTCCAGCGTCCCTGGCTTGATCCTGACCTCGGACTCCGCCTGTGTGGAGTCTGCATGTCCTCCGCATGGGTTTACTTACTTACATTTACCTATCATATTCCAAAGACACGCTAGGTTAATTGCCGTTTCTAAAGGCTGTGAGTGCGTGTGCCCTTACGACGATGGTGCCCTGTTTAGGGTTTGTTCATGCCTTATGCCCTGTGCTGCCGGCAAGGCACCGGCTTTCCAAGGACACTGACTAGAATTAAGCGCATTTGAAAATGTATGAATAAATGAATGAAACTATGCTTAATGAGGCCACGGTGGTGTGCGAGTGCTTTGTGTGGTTGCCTCACAGCTCTAGCGATCCACGGTTTGATTGGCTGCGGGAATGGTTAGGCCCCAGCCCCAGCTCCCTCTGACCCAGATTTGGATTAAGTGGGGATGAAAATGAATGAATGAATGATGAATCATGCTTGTATAATTGATATAATCACTCTAAACCTGTAAGATTGGTCTACGTTATATAAAAGCTCCAGCTTGTATTTAATAGCTAATGCAGTATATGATTTAATTCAGTTCTCTGGTATAGCCTTAAGGAATAATTTGAGAATAATGCTGATATGGCTAAAACACCATCACGCCGACTCATCACAGCACAATCACTTAGTTTGTGTCAGACCAAAGCCGTCTCGCAGGTGTATGATGTTTTGTCTATTGTGTTTGTGTCCTAATGCTGGGTTCCTAGTGCTTTTGTGAGTCCTCGTTTCCGCGCCAAGTGTATTATGTAAACAGATGCATCCGCTGAGCTGAATTATGTAAGCCTGCGCCTGGAGAAGAATGAGCCAAATGATTCCTTTCTTGTGAATTAGATTTCATCTGCAGGTGAAGCGATGAACAGGGATCATCGCTTTGAATTAGCTTTGTGCTGAGGTGTGACCTGGAAGCACTTCAGCACGGATTTTCACGTTTGTGTATTTGCTCATGAGTGAGAAAGCGAGGTAGATGGCAATAATCTCAGGAAAATCATATTTTCTGCACTTCTCTTGCTCTCTATAGAGTTAGGCTTGGATAATTAAGACTCAGAGGTCCAACCCTAGCCCGCATTTGGGACAAGCTGGTCTCAGAGCTTTGGCTTTCAGGTAAAATCTCTTCATATTTTTTCCTTTCTTTGTTTTCCCATTGCTCCTATTTGCTGCAAACCATTCATCATCTTCAATATGCTTTTAGACAGTAAAGGGCAGTGTGGGCTATGAGACAAAGCTTTGTGTCCCTCTCTCCATATTTTTTAGTACATATATTTTCTTTCTCTCGGGCTCTCGCAAAAGTCACTGAGGGGTCAGCTTTTAAACTTGCGTTACACTGTTCGCATTGCTTGAAACAAATGTACTTTCAACCCCTGTTACTGGAGCTTCTGTAGTTACTATTGGACGTACCACTTCCTTCCTCCGTTACTCACGTACATCATCTGTTGCATACATACAGTGGTGCTTGAAAGTTTGTGAACCCTTTAAAATGTTCTATATTTCTGCATAAATATGACCTAAAACATCATCAGATTTTCACACAAGTCCTAAAAGTAGATAAAGAGAACCCAGTTAAACTAATGAGAAAAAATATTATACTTGGTCGTTTATTTATTGAGGAAAATGATCCAATATTATATATTAGTGAGTGGCAAAAGTATGTGAACCTCTAGGATTAGCAGTTAATTTGAAGGTGAAATTGGAGTCAGGTGTTTTCAATCAATAGGATGACAATCAGGTGTGAGTGGGCACCCTGTTTTATTTAAAGAACAGGGATCTATCAAAGTCTGCTCTTCACAACACACGTTTGTGGAAGTGTATCATGTCATGGACAAAGGAGATTTCTGAGGACCTCAGAAAGAGTTGTTGATGCTCATCAGGCTGGAAGAGGTTTCAAAACCATGTCTAAAGAGTTTGGACTCCAACAGTCCACAGTCAGACAGACAGTGTACAAATGGAGGAAATACAAGACCATTGCTACCCTCCCCAGGAGTGGCTGACCAACAAAGATCACCCCAAGAGCAAGGCGTGTAATAGTTGGTGAGGTCACAAAGGACTCCAGGGTAACTTCTAAGCAACTGAAGGCCTCTTTCACACTAGCTAATGTTAATGTTCATGAGTCCACCATCAGAAGAACATTGAACAACAATGGAGTGCATGGCAGGGATGCAAGGAGAAAGCCACTGCTCTCCAAAAAGAACATTGCTGCTCGTCTGCAGTTTGCTAAAGATCACATGGACAAGCCAGAAGGCTATTGGAAGAATGTCTTGTGGACGGATGAGACCAAAATAGAATTTTTTGGTTTAAAAGACAAGCGTTACGTTTGGAGAAAGGAAAACACTGCATTCCAGCATAAGAACCTTATCCCATCTGTGAAACATGTTGGTGTTTTGCTGCATCTGGGCCAGGATGGAACAATTAATTCTGAATCATATCAGAGAATTCTAAAGGAAAATATCAGGACATATGTCCATGAACTGAATCTCAAGAGAAGGTGGGTCATGCAGCCAGACAATGAGCCTAAGCACACAAGTCGTTCTACCAAAGACTGGTTAAAGAAGAATGGTTCACATACTTTTGCCCCTCACTAATATGTAATATGGGATCATTTTCCTCAATAAATAAATAAATGACCAAGTATAGCATTTTTTGTCTCATTTGTTTAACTGGGTTCTCTTTATCTACTTTTAGGACTTGTGTGAAAATCTGATGATGTCTTAGGTCATATTTATTCAGAAATATAGAAAATTCTAAAGGCTTCACAAACTTTCAAGCGCCAGTGTAAGTACATAAACCCATATTAGATTTCTAAATCTTGAATACACCACTACATAATCCTTCACGTTAATACTTCACCACATTCTTACCCACTCCATTATGTCAACTTAAATTAAGCCTATGAAAATCCAATCTATTACAAAATCCATCCTTAGAAAATAAAGGCTTAATCTAGTGAAGTTCGGTGGTTGCTGGGGTGGAACGGTGGCACAGTGGTTGCCTCACAACCCCAGCATCCCTGGTTCGAGTTTGACCTCAGACTCCATCTGTGTGGAGTTTACATGTCCTCCGAGAATCCGAGTGGGCTTACACCAGATGCTCTGGTATCCTCCCACAGTCCAAAGACATCCATTAGGTTAATTATTATGCTAAATTGTCCCGGTGTGAGTCTATATGACTAATTTTGATGTGTGAATTGGCCACTGCAGCGGATACTGTATGACGTTAAACAAAGATCTAGGCTCTTTCAAACCTTTCTCAGACTTCTTTGAACTGTTGGTGAGGGTGCCACCTTTCTTGCATGTCCACATTGCAGGAAATGAGGATGATTGTAGGTTTTAGAATGCAATGTATAAGGACTTTTGATTTTCCTTCTTCAGAGTTGCCACGTTTCTCAGTAGTAAACAGTATGGGTAACATAAATAGTAGTATAATAGTAGTATAATACAGCAAATTAAATAGTGAGTATTGTATTACACTACCAGTGTATTACATTACTATTTATATTACAAGCACTATTTGCTTTTTATTATGTTTATGTAATAAAGTTAGGGCTTGTAATTTGGAATATAGAAGTCCACTGTAGAATGTACACTTCTTTTCTACAGTATATCCATATTACCAAGGAATATAATAGTAACCCAGTGGAAAGGGGTTAAATCTGAAGAGTGAGTCAAAACCCCTGGATGATTCATGTGTCATATTACTAGGATGAAACCTATTAGAATGGACTAGAAGAAGTACTCATGCAGAAGGACTAGATGTAAACCAATACTGTCACATCTTTGAGCCGAGCGATTTAAAACAATAGAACAATGAAGAGAGAACAAGAGGAGCTCAGAGTATTTGATAAATGAATGGCACAATCCTATAAAGCAGCCTTTTATGAGCCAACACAAAGCACTCAAATGAGATAAGAAACAAAATACTGGGGGAAAAAAGCGTAACTGAAATGCAAGGCGTAAATTGAACTAAATCCATTGGTTTGGATTTGTTGTACATCATTGTATGTAAAATGAGAAGAATAAGGCAAATGTCAATGGGGATGATCTGGTCTGAATGGCACAAAGCTGGCACATTACTTATAGAGTACACCATCAAATACAGTACATTACTACTCAATCAGTTACTCCATTACCATTACCTTGCATATTACATTTACAGCATTTAACAGACGCCCTTATCCAGAGAGACTTACAATTGATACAGTCTTACAATCCAAGCAATTGTGGGTTAGGGATCTTGCTCAAGGACCCAACAGTGGCAGCTTGGCAGAGGTGGGACTTGAACCCTGGACCTTCTGGTCCATAGTCCAGTACCTTACCCGCTAGGCTACCACAGTCCCATATTAACTTTACCCTCTCTTTACCTTACATTTTAACATTTTACTGACTGCTTTTGATGAAGGAATGAGACACAGCTGATCTTCTTAATTACATTTTAAATGCGCTGAGAAATAGCACCTGCCCAGATAGATTGCATCCTGACAAATTTCCAAACAAATGATTAATTATGAATCACTGGAGCACTCTGAAAACCTGTTATTCTCATTTCATAAGGGAACCTGTCCAGAAAGCAGTGCAGTTGACAAGCTGAATTAAAATCTTTTCATAACTGAAGTCATATTAATCCATGCACTGATTTTTAAGAAAAAGAAGTGTCATATCAGGTTAAAAAAGAGGCTGCTTTTTGTAGTTATATACAGTGGTGCTTGAAAGTTTGTGAACCCTTTAGAATTTTCTGTATTTCTGCATAAATATGATCTAAAACATCATCAGATTTTCACACAAGTCCTAAAAGTAGGTAAACAGAACCCAGTTAAACAAATGAGACAAAAATATTATTCTGTACATGTACACTGTATACGCTGTTTAACATCAACCTGATCGATGCCTGTTCACTTTAATGACGAGGTCTTAAAAATGATAATAAATTATAAAAAATCTGTCATTAACCCCAGACGTTGCAGCCGTAAACAGATGGTTACCTCAACAGCCAATCAACACTGGGGATCCACGAGCAGAGGCGGGAGTTAAGAGTTTATGAGTGGGAGTTTCGCCATTTGTGTGTGTGAGTAACTGTCTTATCAGTCGTGTGCTCGCTAGCTCGTTAGTTAATGTTCAAACTATAGACTGTGCTAACTCGGTTGATGTGTTTAGAGACTTTTTAGTGCTAGTTACTTATACTTGTGTGTATGACTTTCCGCAACTATTTGCAACAATGGTGTTTGTATGCGTCTGTTCTATTGTAGGTAGTACTCCTTTGTTTGTCCCCACACTACCTGTGTATTCTCTCTAACCTATAACCTATGAACTAGTTCACATTCAGTCATTGAGTCTCTGTTTCAACTGGCTGATCTTCCGTGTTACTGAATATCTGAATGCATTTTTGGCTTGCAGCAAGCAAAAGTTTCAGGTCCATCATGTTACAGCTTTCCCATACACAGGGTCGTAACAGTACATAATTGTATTTACTATAATTATTGTGAGTTTCCATGAATTTAAAATGCATTTGTGTATCTCTGATGCATTTACATATCATTTGCATACAGTAGCATAAAAAGACTACGTGAATAAGGTATACATAAGAACATAATGCGGACGTTAAATAGCACATACCCGTCCTTCCTTTGTGAAGATGCTTGGAGATCATTCTAATAGATGTTTAATTAATAATTGTAATATATACAGTAACTGAAGTATTAAAAAACAATGTGTAAAGTATTTTGCATCTCTACATGCTTGCAGCCATATGCTACATGTTCAAATTCAAAGCTGTAAGACCAATGAGGTAGTGCACAAAATTCATCGGTAAATGCAAGAAATCATACTTGCATGTACTTATAGTGATGATTTACCAGTAATGAGGTGGTAGCATGGCTACCTTTAAAATCTAGCAGTTTGTAAGGTCAACTTTTTGTATTTCCTGAGTAGCAGAGAAGTGATAATATGGTTCACATTGTCCATTTTTTTCTCAGACCTCAAGTTCACATACTAAATAATATGTCAAGTCATTTGACCTGCAGCCTGTTTTCATAGATACAAACCTTCAACCGTTGTAGTTGTTTTTTTCCTGTGCTTAACAGTTCTTGTGAGTTTTTGGGAGCACAATTTTCCTGAGGTTACTCAATGAGAAGTAGTGTGCTCTCGAATGATTTTACTGAAAAAT
This sequence comes from Ancistrus triradiatus, assembly GCA_025084515.1. NCBI lineage: Eukaryota > Metazoa > Chordata > Actinopteri > Siluriformes > Loricariidae > Ancistrus > Ancistrus triradiatus. The sequence continues at coordinate 90,525 of JAJAGP010001709.1, forward strand.
ACTTTATTTCCATTCATTTCTTTTGTACCTCAGAGCCTGACTTTTCCAGTTTGGGTTTGTACATTTGACCATGAAGTTTTGAACATTCCTCTGCCTTTGCTGGTGAACAGAGGTGTAGCAGATCATTTATAGCTGTGGCTCAGATAAAAGCACACACACAACATTAAGTCATTAGCTTCCTTTATAGTAAAGAGTTGTGTGAGTAAAATAGGCTGCATATATTAAGCAGGGTTGGAGGCATTCTTTTTTTCCAAGCCTCGTGTTGCTTTAATCAGGCTTTGAATAGCTATGTTAGCAACGAAATGAGTCCATTTAGGTTAGCTAGTTAGCCGAATTATTAAGTTAGCTGGTGATAATTGGTGGCTAACAGACATTAGTATAGAAAAATACAAGAATCAGTCCTACTGTAGGTAAATTGAAATCACGAATAATACAGGCAATAGCAAAACTGCAAACAATATGCTGGAATCTCAGGGATCTCGGAGCTTTTGACAGGCTTTGCATATGTATTTTTATATATTTGTTGGCATTTGTATGAGTTTTTGGGTACACAGACATGCAGTGCATCATTCTGACAGTAATCAGTATTGGCTGCTAATCAAACAAGGCTAGTAAGAAAGATGGCTGTTCAGTCACTTTACGCTTGTGGCTCATTAGTTCCATCCAATCCGCAGACAATTAAATCATTAAGCACAATTATTTATATGACAACCTAATCATCATCTTTCATCATCATTCTATTTGCATCTATTATTTTCAAGCTTATAGGCATTCAAATCTAACTTTATACAGTGGTGCTTGAAAGTTTGTGAACCCTTAAGAATTTTATATATTTCTGCATAAATATGACCCTAAAACATCATCAGATTTTTCACACAAGTCCTAAAAGTAGAATGAAGAGAACCCAGTTAAACAAATGAGACAAAAATATTATACTTGGTCATTTAGTTATTGAGGAAAATGATCCAATATTACATATTGGTGAGTGGCAAAAGTGTGTGAACCTCTAGGATTAGCAGTTAATTTGAAGGTGAAATTATAGTCAGGTGTTTTTAATCAATGGGATGACGATCAGGTGTGAGTGGGCACCCTGTTTTATTTAAAGAACAGGAATCTATCAAAGTCTCTGCTCTTCACAACAATGGTGTGTATGGCAGGGTTGCAAGGAGAAAGCCACTGCTCTCCAAAAAAGAACATTGCTGCTTGTTTGCAGTTTGCTAAAGATCACATGGACAAGCCAGAAGGCTATTGGAAGAATGTTTTTGTGGCCCAGGTTGAGACCAAAATAGAACTTTTTTGTTGAAAAGAAAAGCGTTGTGTTTGGAGAAAGGAAAACACTGCATTCCAGCATAAGAACCTTATCCCATCTGTGAAACATGGTGGTGGTAGTATTATGGTTTGGGCCTGTTTTGCTGCATCTGGGCCAGGACGGCTTGCCATCATTGATGGAACAATGAATTTCTGAATGATATCAGAGAATTCTAAAAGGAAAATGTCAGGACATCTGTCCATGAACTGAATCTCAAGAGAAGGTGGGTCATGCAGCAAGACAACGACCCTAAGTCGTTCCACCAAAGAATGGTTACAGAAGAATAAAGTTAATGTTTTGGAATGGCCAAGTCAAAGTCCTGACCTTAATCCAATTGAAATGTTGTGGAAGGACCTGAAGAGAGCAGTTAATGTGAGGAAAACCCACCAACATCCCAGAGTTGAAGCTGTTCTGTACGGAGGAATGGGCTAAAATTCCTCCAAGCCGGTGTGCAGGACTGATCAACAGTTACAGGAAATCTTTCAGGTGCAGTTATTGCTGCACAGGGGGGTCACACCAGATACTGAAAGCAAAGGTTTCACATACTTTTGCCACTCACTAATATGAAATATTGGATAATTTTCCTCAATGAATAAGTGACCAAGTATAATATTTTTGACTCATTTGTTTAACTGGGTTCTCTTTATCTACTTTTAGGTCTTGTGTGAAAAATCTGATCTTTTTATAGGTCATATTTATGCAGAAATATAGAAAATTCTAAAGGGTTCACAAACTTTCAAGCAGCACTGTAAATTTATTGTTCAATAAAGTGATGTTGTTTTATCATAATAGCAATGCATACATTATTACACTATTCCTAAGAATACATGCCAGACAATAAAATCATTAATCGCAACTTGTCTAGACTTGAATGTGCTTCTTTCGTAAGAGTTTCCCAAAAACGTTCCCATTTTTAACAAGTGAGTTTAAAGTACTTTCATTGCTGACTCTGCCCCAACACCAGCCTGGCAACAAGCATAGCTGACAGATTAATCAATCAATCAATCGGTGTTCTCTTCATCAGTGCGCATCCTTTCAAGGGGTTTAAGATGAAACAGAAATACATTCTCACAGTAATTATCACTAAACCTCAATATTATATTACATTTCATAGCTTAATTAACCTTAAAATAGGCACGTAATTGGTCGTCTACACTCTCTGATCACTTTATTAGGTACACCTCCTTGTTTCTACACTCGTTGTAAGTTGAATTCGTTCCACTTACCAAATAGAAGCACTTTGTAGTTCTACAGTTACAGACTGGAGTCCATCTATTTCTCTAGATACTTTGTTAGTCCCCTTTACTCTGTTCTCTAATGGTCAGGACCCCCACAGGACCCCCACAGATATTATTCGTGTGTGTTGGGCTGGTGCTGGAGAATTTAAACCCTTTGTTCACCCACTGTGTACTCTGTTAGACACATCTACAATGTGCTTTCAGTGACGTTCGTCATCTATAAAACGTCTTTTATTTGGGCATGCAATCTTGATTTTCGCCCTCTGTTGCTGTCGGTAAGAAGCACGTTAATATTAATTAATGATTGTTGATCTTATGATAAACTGTATGTTTTTAATGTCATGATGCTATTGGGAAATCCACCGCTGAGCAGTTGAACGTTAGAGGACTTGCTCAAAGGCACAGCAGTGGCAGCCTGGCTGAGCTGGGATTTGAACTCAGCTGCCTTTGTATCTCCTTTTTGAAAAACAAAAACTAAAGAGAAGTTGACACATTTCTCTAAGATGGCTTCCAGCAGGGCTGACCAGTTAAAAAGATATCATTGCCTATGCATCCATCCATGGCAGATTGGTGGAATCGGGATTTTATTGTACAACCGCCTAATTAGTAGTCTAGAGCTTTAACCACTGAGCCACCACTTTTCCTCTAGGAGTCATCTAAAGTTCTCACCCCACATTTGAACACACAATCGTAGCATGGTCTTGCATGTATTGCTGTATTAATGCAACACACTAACTAATTGCACCACTGAAACTAGGTCTTATGTTCGGGGACACATAGTTATATATGCATCATTAGTGGTGTGTAAATATGTCCCCCCACCTTCCATTGTACACATACAACGACTGTGGTTTGACTTTCCAAACTGAACCTCAAAGATGACACCCAGGTACGTGGAGAATAAAACACAACGAAAGACCCGACATCAGAAACAAACCACAAAACAGCCATAACAGCTTCTGAATAAAATGGCATGTGCAAACAACACTGTTGGAGTTGTCAGTGTAATTGAATTCCCTTCCAGATGGAGATCCTCCAGACTAAGGCTTTAACCACACGCTGGCAGCAAAACACCTGATTAATATGGGCAACCACTGGTGCCAATAACACAGGGCGACGGCTGGGATTTTATTCTGCTGGCCCTTTGTATGGTGCAAATGTCAAAATGGAAATTCAATCAGAGATTTTGTGGAGTGAGGATAACTCACAAAACCCGTTCAATTAGACTGGAGACCCTGCAAGGGCAGAAGCAAAAGGCAGGCTTAGTTTATGGGAAGATTGCAAGAGACCGGTCAGACATTTAGACAATACCAATCTTTTACAGACAGAAGAAAGGATTAGGTTTCCTTGGTTTCTAGAGGCCATGTAAAGTGTATGAGTGTCATTATGACAAGCCTGTTCTTGTTGGGTGGTCAAATGAAGACGAGATTACAGAATGAGATTACACATTAAAACAATCTCCTTTTATTGCTATATCCTCCTGAGACCCAGGAAAACTAAAGTTTGATCATTTCAGTAATTCTGAACTAAAATAAGTCTATGAGATGAAAAAAAAACATCACAAGGATTTTTTTTCAAAAACACTTTTTGGTTTTTATCAAATGTCCTTTATAAGGGACAACGGGACATGGTATAGTAATTTCCTTTATGAATTTTGTGTTTCCGTTCTGCATCCGATCAAGAACTCCCAATGTCCACTACAGAGTACATTAAAAAAAAAAAAGTACACTTTTAAGTGCAAATCAGTAAAAAACTGCTTTGAAAACTGCTTTCTAAAACTGTTTTATAGGTAAAACATGTAAATTATAGGCTTTAGAAAAATCATTAATACATATTATTCAACAATTTACTTCTCTTGCGACCATAAAACGTGGTTGCTGAGATCGCGGCCATTTTGAAAAAGCTGATCTCCGGTTGCAAATGACACACCCCCACAAATGATATCAGTGTAAAGGCCAGGATGTCCTCTAGATGGCGCATCAGCTTTTAGCTCTGTAGATTATATGGTTATAGAAATATTCTTTGTGAACTCATGCCCCCCACAGAGGACAAAAATGAATTATCAGGTCTTATCTCCTTTAAGAACCACACTCACTGAGAACTTATTAGGAACACTATCCTAACACTGCCCTGGTGTAGCCCATTTGCCTCAAGGTTTGATGTGTCGTGCATTCTAAGCTGCTTTTCTGTTCACCAGAATTGTACAGAGTGGCTATTTTAATTACAGTAGCTTTTCTGACAGCTCAAACCAGTCTGACCATTCTTCATTGACCACTCAAATCAACAAGGTGGTTCCATCCGCAGGACTGGAGCTCATGGGATTACACCATTCTAAATGGACTCTAGAGACTTTTGTGCTTGAAAATACCAGGAGCTCAGCAGTTCTAGAAATACTCAAACCAGCCCGCCTGACATCAATTTTTATGCTGCCGTCAAAATCACTGAGGTTACCTTTTCCCCTGTTCTTATGGTTGATGTGAACATTGCCTGAAGCTTCTGGCTTGTATCTGCAAGATTGTATGCAGTGCACAGCTGGCACATGATTTCCTGATTAGATAACTGCATGAATGAGTAGCTGGACACGCATTCCTAATAAAGTGCAAGGTGAGAGTATGCTATTTGTTTTTTTTTTCCCTTCAACAACTCCTAACAGGGTTTTAGCCAGATGATGTGCTTGGGCAGTAGGCAATTTGTACTTGCATGAGGTAACATCAGAAAAAAAGTTCAAAGCACTTCTGTAAGCTGCTATGGATAAAGGTGTCTGCTAAATTCTGTTCAAAATGTTGCTGTGCGCCACTAAAATCACGGTGGTAAAAAGTCAATTTTATCCTGGATTGCTGAACAGAACTACAGAACATGCCACACAAATTGACTACAGGCACTACATTTCCCATAATGCCCCAGCATATTTTCAAAAGCGTGAGCAGCTAACGTTGTGCTCAGCTTAGCAGAATCTTTCAACAAAAAGTGCCTTACGTCGCTAAAGACATGGCGCCAATTCAGGTGGTTGAGAGAGATGGGTTCAAACAGCTTCTGAATACTTTACACCCAAGGTACACCAAAATCACATCCAAGATCCACTTTAAGAGCCTAGTAGATTTTGAAAAATGCATGCCATCTCCAATTTACTTTCAGCAAATGTTGGCCAATACTGCCTGCTTACAGCTGACATTTAACTTTACACAATTTAGCAGATGCCCTTATCCAGAACGACTTACAATTGATTCAGTCTTACAAGCCAAGCAATTGTTAGTTAAGGGCCTTGCTCAAGGACCCAACAGTGGCAGCTTGGCAGAAGTGGGATTTGAATCCTGGACCTTCTGGTCCATAGTCCAGTACTTTAACCACTAGGCCACCACAGTCCAATTCAGGCCATTGACATTCCAATTCATCCCAAAACTGTTGAATAAGATTGGAAGCACACCAATCTCCACAACATCACTCTACGCTGAAGCATTACGATTTTTCTACACCTGAACTAAAGGGTCCAACCCAAATCAACAAATACTCACCATGACCATTATTCCTCCTTCACTACGCTCTAAAGCTGGCACTATGATAATCACCTGTATTGTCCTACCAGCATCCTCCAAACCTAGCCAGTGTTAAATCTCATTCATCACTCCAGAGAACGCTGTAAAGGTGACATCTTATAGCAGTGCCCTTTAAAGCAAACCCCGACAAGAATATTCATGTACCAGACTCAAGATAACATGTCCAGGAAGACCTTTGTGCTGCACTCTGGGGACATCGATGGCATCTTTAATCACATTCTGATCTTTAGTGACAGAAAGCCTGTCATTCACCTGGATTAACAGCTCTTTCATTTCCACTCTCTGGCATCTAACCTCTCTTTATCTGTTGAACTGTCGAGGCTTCACCGATTCCCTGCTGAGCCAAGTCTCCGACAGCTTCATTGCAGACCACAGTCTTGTATCAAACGGCCCAGAGGGGTTCTCCTATCAATGATCAAAAAATAGAGAAAGTCTGGGAATGCTTTGTTTGATCTCTATTTCTTTTCAAATCAAAGGTTCTTTTCTTAACGCTGGCCATGCACTTTATATCATCACAATTCGAATTAACAGAGGAAGAGCAAGTACATTCTGCGTTCACAGCTAAGTCAATGTCTTATTCTCCTTCTTTTTCCAATGATGTTTGCTCTGGTGAGTTATTCCCCAGTCTCTTAAGGCATTGTATTACTGCACTGTTCTTATATAACTTCCAGTTTTCAGCTAGTCATCTTAAATCTACACAATGCATACCACGGAATCAGACACTGCATTCAGCAGTAGACCTTATGAGAGCTTTGGCCTTTATAAGACCTGATTTGAGATAAGTACATTAGACGTTATGGTCCGTACCCTGACAAGCGCACGATTCTTCACAGTTCCATCCTGACCTACTTTCTGAGAACGATTCCCCTAGGCTACTTCACAACCGTGGACAGCTCCCGAGCCTTCACCACTCTCTATTGCCCAGCCCTCAAACATGCGGCCAGGCATTTACTTTACCTAAGATAGAGAGCGTAATAAGATGCCTGATCAGTGGGGTTGCCAGATTGATTTAGTGGTTTTCGGACAAATTAAAAGGCGCATGACAAATCATTCCAAAGTATAGATTGAAAACAATAGATGTTCAGAAGGAAAGTTTCCATGATGGGAGTCATAGTTTAATAATGGATTTTCTTATATTATGTAAATAAACCACATTTATTGCATATAAAGTACTACAAAAGTCTTAAGCCACCATTAGATTAGATATACCATTGTTTTAGCAATGATATAATTACCATATATAATTATTTATAAGTCTCTTTATTGGTTAGTTTATTACTTTGTTAACTTTGTATGCAGTAATAAAAAAACTGAAAGGTAAAATCAGAAAAACAGCTTCCATAGGCTATAGGCTATGCCGGCATCTGTCAGCTTTATCAGCATGGATGTCGTTAGACCTGTTTTAGGTGGGCTATAGCTCCCCCAAAATGTTATATAGCCCCCCAAATAAACATTCATTATTAGTTTAACTCGTCAACAGTTTTTCCTATTTATTCTTTCTTATTCCATTGTGCCATCATCTCCATATTCACAATGCAATGAAATTTGACACACTAGAACCTGGAGGACTATCTGCTGCCTCATAATGTTCCTGAAACTTTTGAATGTTGAATGTTTTGTTCTGTCTGAGGGATCTGCTCTGCTTTACTAAGCAACACGGTCTCTGTGTGAGTGGATGTCCCTGCAGGCGAGTGTAATTTCAACACAAAAATGAAAAAAAATTGCTAATATAAAATTTGAATGACACGACTCTTCAAAGATGTTAGCTGCTGTGAGGTGATTTCTCCAAATAGTTTTTCATTTTATGCTAGTTTCATAATGTAGGTCATATGGGTCATATTTTTAATCGTTCTAGGGGCTTACCTCTAGACCCTCCTGGTCAAAGCTTAGCCCTTCTATTCATGAATCTCTAGTGACATCCCTGTTTATCGGGATGCCAAATTGACCCAGAAGCTTGAACGGGAATGGTCTTTTTGGAAGAGTAACAACCAAGAAACCACCTTTTCAGGGAGGTCGCACTAAATACTGACTTTTCCCTGTAGAAGTCATTTTGTACTGAAAGGTGTGTGGTTTTTTTAATTTGTGAACACTATTTTCTGTTTTCTGTATCTTAATAAAGAGACAGAGAAATAACTACATATGGCCATGATACCATTGCTACAACACCAAGTCTATGTATTTTGCACAGTACTGTATGTTTAGCATGTGTATATAATTTCTTTAATTCGTACCTGCTTTTGCAGCACATGAATGTAAATACAAACTTATTAGTCTCGAGTTCATGATATTCAACATGTGTATACAATTAAGCCTGTATGCTTGGGCTCAGACAGTGTGCTTACTCTTAGTGTTATTAACAGTGCAGGTCACTTGTTCAAACTAATGTGGTTCAAGCTACTGCGGTGCAAATGAGTTTCCATGCGAGTTAAATATGATGTTAGTTCAGAGGTGTTCTGCATAATTTCTCAGGAAATGCAACCAAAATAAAGTTACCCTTGGAAAAAAAAAAAATGAAATGGAATTAAATCCAACCAACCTCATCCTCGATTGTACGGTTGCAAATGAATTAGAATTGTGACTGTCCACATTGTTATGAGACAGTTTAAATGAGACACGGGTTGAGACATGGAGTCAACATGTCTGTGTGGACAGTGATTAATGTGCCTGTTCATCTTCAAATTGCTGAAAAGACAATTTGTCATCCCAGTCAACCATACTACTTTGTTTATCAATGTATTATATATTTATATAAATATCTAAAGCAATGGCATTCAAACTGTGGGACCATTAGGTGGTGCAGGGACACTGCATGCATGGGTTCCCCTTGACAGTATCTCCAATCCACTGACATTTTATGCTGTGAACACTATGCCACTGTCTGTCAATTTGATGTTTGGCAAAACTTACTTGCAGAGAATTGGCTTTCTATTATTAGAACAGGGACTGTGGTAGCCTAGCGGGTGAGGTACTGGACTATGGACCAGAAGGTCCAGGGTTCAAATCCCACCTCTGCCAAGCTGCCACTGTTGGGTCCTTGAGCAAGGCCCTTAACCCACAATTGCTTGGATTGTAAGACTGTATCAGTTGTAAGTTGCTCTGGATAAGGGCGTCTGCTAAATGCTGTAAAAAACACATTTTTTTTGCTATTTGTAGTACACATGGACCTATGCTTAGTTTAGTAGAAAACTGTGGCTATAAACAGATAAGTCTGCTTGGCTACACCCAGTTCCACAATAACAGTCACTGGAAGGCAACCAAGACAAGAAAAAATCAGTTATTTATATGAACCGAGAGAACTGGTGACATTTGAGGCATATAAACAGTCTGCACTTTATTAGTTAATATTATGTACTATATAACAGTAGTCTAATATAGACTTATGTTAATCAATCATGACAGTTCTTGTTCAGTGATTAAGGCTCTGAATAACTAATTGGAAGTCTGAATACCATCTCTGCCCAGCTGTTGGGATCTTGAGCAATGCCCTTAACCTTTAACTGCTTAGCTTCATTGTGAGACGCTCTGGATACGGGTGTCATGGAGCTGTATTGTACAACACAACTCTATGATATATTGATATTATGAAATATCACCATTCACTGAACTTATATCAAGTTGAATGTTTTATATGAAAGTCAATATAAATACCATAGAAATAAGTGCAATTAATGGTCTCATTGGTGTGAGTGCTGTTGGTGCATTCAGGGTGATTTACAGAGGTTGGGGGATCATCCCTGGTACTGCAACAGCAGCCCACACCAAGTCCTATGATAGACAGTTACACCTGTTCTTTGGGGACAAGCACCAGAGCCCCTGCAATCCTGACCAGGACAAAGTGGGGTTGAAAAACGAGTTAGTAGTTTTAACAATACTTAATTTCATATTAATGTTGTTCACATCATAAAGCATATTTCCAAACAGATTTAGGCGGCTTGGACAAAGCAGTTATCACGTGTCTTCAATACTTGGTTACTCCTCTTCTCACCTTAATAGCAGCACCAGTACTTATAGGCAAGGATTGCAGCAGTGTCTTGAGATGTCCTTCCTGTCAACTCTAGCCCACTCTTTCACTAACTGATGCAACTCAGCTAGCTTGGGAGCCTATTTTAGCATTTCAGCTACTTTTCCTAATAACCCCTGAAGTTTTTGATAGGACTGAGAACTGCTGAGTTTGCATGAGCTTGTCATAGATCCAGTTTACACTTGGTCTTTTCATGCATGTTGTATCTGGATTGGATCCAGAAAGGATTGTAATCACATGGATCATGACCCCATTTAGACTTGCTAATCAAGTGTATCTACAGTCAGTAGTGTTGTAGTACACGAGTCCGGTCTCGGTCTCAAACACATTTGGACTGAGTCTCGTCTCGGTTTTCCAGGTAAGATGGACTCGGAAGTTGTTGCTGAGACTAACTGTCCAGTGCATCTGTCTGAGGCAACATTAATTATAAACTGAACTTTTTTTCTGTCATTATTGCGTATCAACAATACATGTTTTCACATTTAATAATAAAAATGGATTGAATGGACATTGTTGGCTATGTTCAGTTGACTTTATGTGGTGGCTTCTGATTAAGTTTGAGACCAGAATTACCAGAGCAACAGAATTATCACCCTCATTTGCTTCCAAAAGTGACATTGCCTTAGTTTGACTATGACTAGTATATTATAATAATCAATTAATAATAATTTATTATCTATGATGAAAAATAATAGTATTTATTAAGAATTATAATTATATTATATTATATAAAGTATAATTAATATTAAACTGAATATTAAAATTTCCATTTTTCTTATTTTTTTCCTTGTATGATGAAAAAATTCTTAATCTGGTATCGGTCTCAGGCCTGGCCACTTCCAGTCTTGGTCTTGACTCGGAAACACTACCAGTCAGCCAGACTGAAATACAATTGCTGTATCCAGTGTAACATGTAGATCAGTCCATAACACTGGACCACCCACTTCCTGTGCTGTTTACAGTTTTTCTTTGCAATGAAATGGTCGCTACATCAAAATTGTACATAATATATTTAACTTTCCTGAAGGCGCCACCTTCAGGAGTACATGTTTAGAAGCAGATGCTGTGAAACCTTATTATTAGACTGCAGCCATAACAAGCACACAGATCAACATAAGAGAGCAACCTAGTGGGAGCTGATCATATTACAGTATATTTTGCATAGTGCGAATTACTTCTAAAATTGTTTAATAATGTCTGCTTCTAGACCTGAAGTTGGCGCCTTCTTCTTAGTTACATTTAAAGAGATTATGTAAAATGCGGACATTTATATGCAGCAGATGGCTACATCAAAACTGTAAACACCACAGGAAGCGGATGGTCCAGTGTTGTGAACTGATTTACATATTATGCGCAATGTGGCTGACTTGAAACACGTTTGATTGATGGAGACGCATCTATGTAAGCCTAGATACAAGATGCATGAAAAAACCAAGTGTAATGGGCTCAATGCATCGTTTTCGTGGCTTAGCCTTATCTGGATACAATCCTGATATTCAAGCTGTGTGAAACAACCTAGTGTAAACGGGGTCTTAGTGTTACACTTTGGAGACTTCCTTTGATAAGAGTTCTTTTGCCATTTCAAATGGTATAGCATCCTTTGCCCACTCTGTGAACGACTCTGTTACACAAAACTACAGTACATATACACTAGATAGACAAAAGTTTGTGGACACCAAATAATTCCATCCGAAACATGAGTGATAATATGGTTTGCCCCCCCCACCTTTGCTCAACAGCCTTTGTTCTTCTAAAAGAACTTTCCTCTAGATCAGCTTCTGATATTAGACAATACGCCCTGGCTCACTGTTGCCATTCCAGTGCATTTTCAAGGTATCTGAGGTTGTTGAGATCACGGTTCTGTGCAAGCCAGCCAAGTTCTCAGTCAAAGTTGGCAAACCAATTCTCCAATTTTCTTTGGCTAAAAGTTGATGAACTGACTTGCTGGAAGCGGAAACCTATAAATGTTTCATCTTGAGAGTCACTGGGGTATCAGTACAACCAATTCCGCTGCTGCTGTTTGTCTATGGAGTGGGGGGCATGCACCCTAAGGGGAGCATGGAGCGGTTGCGGGGGCGCAGCAAAGAAATATGAAAGCATAAGGAAATATGTTGTAAGCAGTGAATGCTGTTACACAAGAAAAAGGTAGATTTTAAGATAAAGATAACAAAAAAAGATCCGCGAGGTAAAATAGTTCCATTCTATCGAGCCCTTCAGCCATGAAAGTCGAGTAACAGAATTACCAATAACTGTTTATTATACAGACAATAAACACAAACTATATATATATATATATATATATATATATATATATATATATATATATATGTGTGTGTGTGTGTGTGTCTATATACATATGTATATACACACATGATTGATAAGTTTTCATTTATTAAAAAGAAAGTTTACTTACATTCAGCAAATAAAATGGGTCGGGTTTATAAGGCAGGCTGTTACTAAGATCCACTATTCTTTATGTTCTATAATAAATTGTAATATTTTGTCATTATTGTCAAACTTGTAATAATGATTTGTCATTTTATTTTTCTCAGTTAGGAATTGCACTTTTGTATGAATTACAATGTTTAAATAAAACCCAGTAGAGTTTGGAAGCAAAAGATACAGTATGTACGTAGGGGTTAGAGTGTGAGGGCTCAAAAATGGGTTGTTGTAGTACTGGAGTCCAGTCTCGAGACCATAAACGAGTGCTCATCTTGGTCTGAAACTAATTTGGACTCGGTCTTATCTCTGTCTTTGGTAAGGTGGACTTGGAAATTGTTGTGGAGACTAGCCAAGTCCAATGCATCTGTCTGAGGTAACGTTAATTCTATACTGAACTTTTTTCTATCGCTATTGAATATCAACAATCTCAAATATCAAAACGTCAGTATCTAGTCTTATGTCAACATTCTGGCACCCCTGGCCCATATCTGAAGACTTTAGGATTGTGAAATCAAAGGAGCATTAATATTACTTTAATCAATGGTGTTTATGTGAAAGAATCCCAGTGAGATGACTTATGTAACAAAACAGGGGTTATTGCATTTATGCTGGGCCGCAGAAGTAGCGTTTCAGTTTTTACCCTGGTGGTCTGTGGGAAGCTAATGCATTCAATCCTGGCTGGTGCAAACGGACGACAGAGTACTACATTAGCACTGGCTTTAGTAGAGGGCTTTAACACATGGATGAGCTCTTATTGCAGAGGTTATTCCCATGTCAGGCTTCAGCAAAGCCTTCCATAGGCTAATACATACTTATACCTTGAAGCCCCTCTGTGCTTACTGTTCACACTCCAATGTTTTTTACTCCTGGTTGGAGACCTTTCTCTTTCTCATCACCCCATCGCACTGTTGTGCGCTCGAGCTCGCTCATGTCACTGAGGATTCTTCTAGCGGCAGGAGCACACCCATTCACTCCATTATAAGCAGGATAGGTCTGAATAAAACATGAGAGACAGCCCCTGTTCCACTTGCACACAACTTGCCATGCTTCCCTCTCTCGCTGTCTCTATCACTTGCTTTCTTTCTCCTCCCTCATCATCTCTGCTCACCCTCAGCTTCCTCCCTTTCCTTGGTGATAAAAAAGCAACCACGCCACATGGGAGCAAAGCGCTCTCCAGAGTGCAGATAGCAAGAAGAGACAGAGAAAGAGAAACTGAGAAAGAAGCTGATAAAATAAGGAAGAATTGAATAAGAAGAAAGGAAGGGAGGGAGAATTAGAAACGTGGACACTCTCAAACAGCTTGGAGATGACTCTCACTCTGCTCATGCACTCCTCTCGAATATCCGCTCCCATCAAAGTGGTCCTGGAGCGCCCAGCGCCTCCATCCCCCTCCCACTAGCACATGGAGAGCCCTCTTCCTGGAATATGGAGGATAATAGCAATATTAGGAGCCTCAGCCAAGAAGAAGGTAAGCTCACTTCGTGCTATAGCGCTGAACTGGTATAGGAAGGCATCTCTTTATCATTGTCGCTCTCCTCACTGTGGTTCTTTGTCTTTTCTTCTTGGTGTGATAGTACGTGATTCTTCCCCAAAGTGCGGAGGAGAAAGTATTGTGTTGGCTTTGTGTGCAGAGGGAAGCTTTACAGCATCCCACTCTAGGTGCTGGCAAGACAGCCTATATGTTGAGCTTCTTAAAGTAGTTATTAAAGCACTTTTCTTTCCACGAATTTGCATGCTGTCCTTTAAGTGTCTGAAAGGTGTTTCCCTGATGGACATTCTCTCCTGTGTTTGCTACTCCTGTGTATCACTGGGTAAAATGGTGACATCATATACACAGAGGACATTTGGTTACAAGTACAGTGAGCAACTTTGCAGGGAATTTGAACAGCGAAAACGCCAAGTATCATTAAGTTCAACCTATTGCATTTCATACTGAAGTGTGGATGAGGCAAAGTATTAACTCCAATATACACAGATATTTATTAATGCAATATATTATCACAAAATTTACCAAAACTATTTTTAATTGTTGTTCAAACACACAACTTCTCCATCATTCAGTTTGCAGACAGCAGGGTCTGATCTGCAAAACATCTGCCTGTTATATCTAGAGCAAATCAGCCTAAATCTTTGTAACAAATCCTTAAAGTTTACAAAATCCATGTGACAATGAACAACTGACAAATCAAATTTGTGTAAGGTGCAGCTGAGCTAGTGGTGCAAAAATCAGTGACGACAATTTTGCCCCCCCAAATGGTTAGTGAGTTACTTCACACTTGCACACAGCGGCAATGCTCATGTAGGCAGAAAATAATTGGACCCTCTAACATAGCCACTGCCACTTCCACCCCCTGGTCTCCAACTGCCAATGACAAAAATTTGGGCACCCCTGGTCTGATTGCGTGCTGTATTTTGTCGAATTCCTAAATGAAAGATACTGCAACATTTGCAAGGGACAAACCTACAATGCATTTGGCAGAGTGTTCAATTTTGTTTCCTTCAGAGCAGAGAATCTTGATTCTCTCAGTCTGAGGGTCCTTTAGGTGCTTTTGTTCCAAACTCCAGGTGGGCTTTCATGTGTCTTTTACTGAGGAGAGGCTTCTATATCATAAAGCCCCGATTGGAGGAGTGATGTTGGACTTTCTGGAGGTTTCTCCCATCTGCACTCAGGATCTTTGGAGCTCAGTCAGAGTGACCAATGTTTTCTTGGTCACCTCTCTTGCCAAGACCCTTCTCCCCCGATTGCTTAGTTTGGTTTAGACCAGCTTTAGGAAGAGTCCTGGTTGTTCCAAACTTCTTCCATTTAAGAACTATGGAGGCCACGTTGCTCATGAGAACTTTCAGTACAACAAAATTTTTGTAGGCTTCTCCAGATCTATGCCTCCACACAATCCTGTCTCTGAGCTGTACACGCATTTCATTCCTCCTCATGGCTTGGTTTTTTGCTCTGAAAAGCCTTGTTAGCTGTGAGACCTTATATAGACAATTGTGTGTCAGTTATTTCCAAATCATGTCCAGTCAACTGAATTTACCACAGGTGGACTCCAGTCAAGGTGCAGAACATCTCAAAAATGATAAAGAGAAATGTGTAAATCTCAAGTGTTATAGTAAAGGGTCTGAATATTTATGTCCATGCGAAATTTTAGTTTTTCCTGTTTAATAAATTGTGCAGAATGATGGGGAAAACCTTTTTTTTTAATTTTAGCACAAGGGAGCAATGTGAAAAAAGTGAAAGGGTCCAAAAACTTTCTAAAAATGCACTGTAAATAAGAAAATTGTAAACATACCGTATTTTCCGGGCTATAAAGCGCACCGGGTTATAAGGCGCAATATCAACGATCGGCTGCTAACAGATCTATTTTCATACATAAAGCGCACCGGGTTATAAGACGCCATTAAATGAAACAAAACTCTTAAGTTCCGTCGGAAGCTCAGTTTGGTCTTTACCTGGTGCAGGGCGTCTTCTTGCTTCCTCCACTTCCGTACCATTGATTCGTTAATGTTGAATTCTCTCGCAGCTGCTCTATGTCCATGTTGTACTGCGTGACCGATAGCGCTGAGTTTGAAATCCACTTCGAAAATAAATGAATGAATGCACGTACCCTAATGCTGAAGCACATACCGTATTACTCCTCTATGCTGCGCACTACGGTTGCCGTAAGCTTTGTAACTTACCACGGCCGTGCTAAAACATTTTGACAGATTTATGAGCGCCGTGTACCATCTACAATTGGTTCTAGGTCAGAAAGCACAACCAGAATTAATTCATACATTAGACGCACCGCATTTAAAGGCGCACTGTCGATTTTTGAGAAAATTAAAGGATTTTAAGTGCGCCTTATGGTCCGAAAAATACGGTATTTGGTATAATAATATACATAATACGTATAAAGGTTAGGGCACCTTTCCAGATGGTTCACTGGTGTGTTGTAAGGTTTGAGAATTGAATTGACTAAATAAAATAAAAATGTAATAAATAAAAATGTGAAGTGTGTCATATTTTGGTTTGCACAGTTTGATGAGGGGTGACCACACTTTTGCTTAATCACTCTTAAATGCTTAATGGCACTGGTCACAGACATTATACAAAGGCAAGTTTTGAAACTCTAAAGCAACTTAACTCAAACTTAATTCATTTCCAACTAACTAATCACTTATAATTATCACATTTATTCAGTACTAGATAATTGGGTTACATGTGTCCATTTTCATTGCATTTGGATATAAACATTACTTGAGAAAAGTCAGTGTAGTGCTCTATTGGTGTTTCACATATTGACCATGTTTTATGCAGCAAGTCTATATGTGATCCAAATCCTAAAGCCTGAGAGACGACTTGGTTACTGTGTGGATGACAGGATTAGGGCAGTGGTTCCCAAAATGGGGGGCATGCCCGGGGGCTATTTTGGGGTGGGGGGAAATGAATGATACATGTTTAAGATATATAGAGTAATATTACATGTGACTTGTAATAATTCCACTGTAAAGGTGATTTACCTAAAGGGGGGACTGTGAAAATATTCATATCTACAAAATAGGGGCACTGCAGAAAAAGTTTTGGAACCACTGGTGTAGGGTATCACCAGAACTTAGAGCTGTCAATATCAAGTTCACAGTATTAAAATCATAGCAATCTTTATATTTGATTGCTCTGGATTAAACAGATTTTCTGTTTCTTTTATAAGTAGCACTGCTCAGTCTCGTTCAAGATGATGAGAAGATCATCGAGTTTCATCGAGTACACAGTTTCATCGAGTACACTGCATGTTCCTGCTATGAGTAATCTCTTAGGGTGCAGACTAAACACATGGAGATTTTAAGCAGATTTCCAGAAGCTTATCTGTAATAAATCTCATTGGCTTTGATGTACTTGTACTTATTTATTGAAAAATATGAAGTCCACTCATTGCTTTTGTAGGCTTGTAATGTGGTTACATATCTGTCATACTCTCTGTCTTTCTGTCTCTCTCTCGCTCTCACTCTCTCACTCTCTCACTCTCTCTCTCTCTCTCTCTCACACACACACACACACACACACACACACACACACACACACAGCAATTATGAGGTAATTGGAGTGCAAAATTTCCCATGACATAGGATCACTTTTGCAGATATTGAATGCACAATGGTTTTGGACACTGAAGCAATGGAAAGACATTGAGTGAAGAGATGCAGTTTAGCATATGCTCTGCTAAAAGACCTTGCTAAATGCACAGTGCCAACTATAAAGTTTGGTGAAGGAAGAATAATTTATTTCTCATAGTTTGGGCTGGGCCGTATGCCAATCTAGACAAATCTGCTTTCAACTGTGGGACTGCAGTGGCCTAGTGGTTAAGGTACTGGACTGAGGACCAGAAGGTCCAGGGTCCAAATCTGCCATGCTGTCACTGCTGGGTCCTTGAGCATGGCCCTTTAACCACAACTGCTTGGATTGTAAGAATGTATCCATTGTAAGTCGCTTTGGATAAGGGCATCTGCTAAATGAAATAAATGTAAAATGTAAACTGGGTTAAATTCTTCAACCAAATCCAACATTGATAACTCAACTCCATTCAATACCACTGGGATGATGGGAAACACCAACTGAGTCAGATTGAATGAAAGCAAACCACTGTATTTTAAAACTTTCCCAGAACAGTGTAGGCTTTATAAGCAAAGGTGGAACCAACTCAAATGTGGTCTTTATTGTTCCTATATACAAATATACTCACCGGACAAAAAATGTGTCACCAGTGACTGAAACATACCTAATAGCGTGTAATACCTCCACAAATTCTGACGAGAATTTCCTGTAGACTGGGATTTTTCCCACTGCTCCAAGATCTGTACAACTGTCTCAAATGTCTCAACGCACATGGAAATTCAGCTACTTCCTTCACACTATGGCCTTTGGTACGTCCAAATGCAATCGCTCTTTTTGCCAATCATTAACAGTTGCTTTATGCCCCGTTTATCCACACCACCTCTTCTCAATCTATGAATCCCTTCGAACACCCCGCAGGTATTCACAACCTGATCATCCTCTTACAATGCCATCTGCAGGAGCCTGAAGTTAAACATGCCATCTTAAATACGCAAGGTGACTAATTTTTTGTCCTGGGATATATTTGATCATAAAATATATTGGAGTGATCTATAATGTTCTAAATTGCATGCCTTAAGAACAGTCCTGGCACAGATCCTTCAGAACTATGTGCTTGCCAACTGTTATCCACACATATATAGAGCAAATAAACATTTTGAAATATTTCAACACCATGGCCCACTAGTGCTGGAGGAACCTGCTATGCTGTGTCTGTGGTAACACAGCTCTGGAAAAACACTATATATTTCGCATTTATTGCCAGACATTTCCTGTCCACAACATTTTCAAGCACTTCTACAAGTGCCTAAGACAAATCTGATAATGACACACTATTGTCTGTTTCCAAACACTGAGTTATTTGGAGTGGCTTTCATCTTGATAAAATAATTTTGTTTCTACAAATTCTAAAAAAAAGAACAAGCCCAAACATGAACCAATGAACTATTGGTTATTCATCTTGTACAGTGTGCATCATTATTTGATAAAACATTCAGATAGAGAGCAGTACTGCTTTAATTTCAGCCAACAGAATACATGTGTGTAAATGAAAGGGAGGCAGGTGGAACAGTCAGGCTACAGGGATCAGTGGTCACAAAGGTCCAGGAGTTCAGGTACTTGGGATCAACTGTCCAAGGAAATGGGGAGTGTGGAAAGGAGGTAAAGAAGAGAGTACAGGCAGGACGGAGTGGGTGGAGAAGAGTGTCAGGAGTGCTTTTTGACAAAAGGGTCGCAGCAAAAGTGAAAGGAAAGATTTATAAGAGAGTAGTGAGACCAGCCTTGTTGTATGGGTTAGAGACAGTGGCACTGACAAAGAGACCGAAGCAGAGCTGGAGGTGGCAGAACTTAAGATGTTGAGGTTCTCTTTAGGAGTGTCTAGGGTGGACAGGATTAGGAATGAGATCATCAGAGGGACAGCACAGGTTGGAAAATTGGGAGACAAAATTCGAGAGGGAAGACTGAGATGGTTTGGACATGTGCAGAGGAAGGATAGTGGATATATTGGTAGGAGGATGTTGGCGATGGAGCTGCCAGGCAAGAGACGGAGAGGAAGACCAAAGAGGAGTTATATGGTTGTGGTAAATGAAGATATGCAGGGAGTTGGGGTGAGAGTAGAGGACGTGGAGGACAGGGTGAGGTGGAAACGTTTAACTCGCTGTGGCGACCCCTGATAAAGGGAGAAGCCGAAAGAAGAAGAAGAAGAAGAAGTGGACTACAATATGACCAAATTAAAAGAACACTGCTATTAGTCTAATTAAAAATCACGTGGGTGCCCGAGATTTTGCACAAGACTGTACATCTGGTATCACACATTACATAAAGTGGACTTTATCTGCCAACATTGGAACTGGAAGTACTAGAAATATAACTACAAAAATTTGACACTACAACTGAGCCTTTGATAATGAAACTGAAAACTGTTTTACAGTAACTGAAATATTTTGTACTATTACTAATACATTGTAACTGACACTCAAATAATTGTTATAGGAACAGATAGCTGTGCTACTGGAACTTTGGCATTTAGAACTGGACCTGGTTTAATTACAAATGGTGGCACATGTTGTGTGAATTGGTGAACATAACCAATGCGTAATTAATGCCATTAAAAAGCAAACTAAAGTAGGATTAATACTCTACAGTGAAATATGGATTTAATGGCAGTGCAAATGTATAGAGAGATACTGGAACTGGAGCATTAGATGTCAGAACTAGGACCAGTGTTAGAATATTTGGCACACAAACAGAACTTTGCCATTTAAACCAGAACCTTTGGTAGTCATCTTAGAACAGTTAGAACTGGAGCCTTTGGTACTGGAGTTGTAAATGGTGCTGTATGTTGAGTACCGTAAATTGGTAAACAGGGCACCAAGCCACACCTTTAAGCACCATACTGAAACTGGAACCTTTGTAACTGGAAAACTAAAACTATTGGCATTGGAACCAGACCAATTAGCACTGTCTAGTAGTACTGAAACCAGAAGCACAGGGACTGAAGTAGAACAGGTTGTACTAGAATTAGTATTTTTGACCCATAAGCAGAAATGTTTAGTAGAACTAGATTATGGGACTGTGGTGGCCTAGTGGTTAAGGTGCAGGACTATGAACCAGAAGGTCTAGGGTCTAGGTCTAGGGTTCAAATCCCACCTCAGCCAAAGCTGCCACTGTTGGGCCCTTGAGCAAGGCCCTTAACCCACAATTGCTTGGATTGTAAGCTTGTATCAATTGTAAGTCGCTCTGGATAAGGGCGTCTGCTAAATGCTGTAAATGTTATATACTGGAGCCTTTACATAGAACTGGAATGTTTCATAAAGGATGAAAATAATGGAACATGTTGAACCAGACACATTGTATGTAGTGATAGGTGTAATAACGCAGCAGCTGACTGTGCTGCTAGAGCTGCCCTTTTATCATTTCCCTTTGGTGACAAACTAGAACAGGTACCTTTGGTATTGTAACTGGGACATTTGCCACTAGAACTGAGACTTTTAGTACTGGGTTTTCGAGTAACTGGATATGGTTTTGCATGTTATGTAAAATTATAAATGTAACTTGGCAATGAACAGTGCTTCTAGCATGCACTTGATGAGTAGAACGTCACAGCGGCATCAAAGAATAGATTCCATGCATACTCCATGCGATACTGGAACTGGAACCACTGGCACTGCATGTCAAATCCCACCTGGGGATTTAACCTAGGACCTTCTTGCTGTGAGATGACAGTGTTACCCACAGAGCCACTCTACCGCCCATGAACAGATCATTCTTGAGAAGTGTAGACCCAGACTTTGGATCAATTGCGTTCTTGGTTCTTATGAACAATATCTTTCTAAATGAAGCAGACCATCTTTTTGTCTGCCTTTTGTATTGTCATTAATTGGAACACCTGACTGTTGGAGAAGTCATTAGCCCAGAAGTTCACATACTTTTGTAATATAAAAAAATCAATATGTTTCAAAAACACATGAAAATAATTGTGTGAACGTTCTCAAAGAAGTGCAGGCATCGTTATTGACGTTTCTTTGTTTGTGTGACACGAGTTGTAACCTTGGAAAATGTCTCATTTGCGCTTGGAAGAAATGGTGTAAAGAAGTCTAAAACCCACAGTGGTGGCATTTCTTTTAAACCTGATGTATTAAGTGTGTGTGTGTGTGTGTGTGTGTGTGTGTGTGTGTGTGTGTGTGTGTGTGTGTGTGTGTGTGTGTTACATTAACAAGTCCTACTAAGTCTGATCAACTGAAGCCAAGCCACTGAATACTAATGTATAATTTGACAGCTCTTTTGTGCTGTGAGAGTATCTTCACTCGAGAAACTCGAGGAGACTTTCGTCACTTGTGGTCTGAGACAGACAGAAGTGTGTGAGTGAAAAAAGTGTGATGGATCATGAGAAGTGAGGTTAAAGGAACAGGAAAACATGTCAATGCTCTTCCAGTCAAATGCAAATGCAGACTGATGTCTCTAGCAGGAGACACTACTAGAATAGGAGAGGAAATTAGTTTAAAAATATAGATTGTGTATTATCATTTCTCAGTTTCACAGCTAAGTTGTTCACAAACCTTGCTATGATTATAAAGTAATGAACTAACGAATGTTTATGATAATCAATGAACCTGCATAGCAAAAACAGCATTGACTTTCCCCAACTGACGTTTGGTCATTTCTCGAATGGAGTTGCTTCTCATCATCGCACGTTTTGAGGCAAGCCTGGAATGCTTCTGATGACACAAATTAAATGCATTATTTGATTCAGTTAGGTGTATTAAATGACGTGGTGTATTTTCATAGCTGTGATTTGTTAATCATGCGGTATGCACTGTTTAATGACCATCCAATCAACGTCCTTTCGCCTTAAAGACTGAGGCTTTAAGAATTATAATATATTATAGTAGGAAATAAAAACCTGTCTATAAAGTCCATCATTCATATGTGTGTGTGTGAGTGTGTGTGTAAGTATCTTACCGGCCATGTACTCACTTGCTCATTAGCTTACATTTGGACTAGAGGCACGTTACGTTACACGTTTGTATGTAGGATTTTCCACTACTTATTTGTAACAAGCTGCAAATGGTGTTTGTGAGTGCATGTGTCTGTCCTATTATAGTAGTACTCCTTTGTTTGTACCCCAACATCTGTATATTCTCACTAAACTATAACTGTATACAGTGGTGCTTGGAAGTTTGTGAACCCTTTAGAATTTTCTATATTTCTGCATAAATATGACCTAAAACATCATCAGATTTTCACACAAGTCCTAAAAGTAGATAAAGAGAACCCAGTTAAACAAATGAGACAAAAATATTATACTTGGTCATTTATTTATTGAGGAAAATGATCCAATATTATATATTAGTGAGTGGCAAAAGTATTTAAACCTTTGCTTTCAGTATCTGGTGTGACCCCCCTGTGCAGCAATAACTGCAGCTAAACGTTTCCTGTAACTGTTGATCAGTCCTGCACACCGGCTTGGAGGAATTTTATCCCATTCCTCCGTACAGAACAGCTTCAGCTCTGTGATGTTGGTGAGTTTCCTTCACATTACCTGCTCGCTTCAGGTCATTCCACAACATTTCGATTGGATTAAGGTCAGGACTTTGGACTTGGCCATTCCAAAACATGACTTGTTGTGCTTCGGCTCGTTGTCTTGCTGCATGACCCACCTTCTCTTGAGATTCAGTTCATGGACAGATGTTCTGTTCCTTTAGCATTCTCTGATATAATTCAGAATTCATTGTTCCTTCAATGATGGCAAGCCGTCCCTGGCCCCAGATGCAGCAAAAACAAGCCCCAAACCATGATATACTACCACCACCATGTTTTCCACAGATGGGATAAAGGTTCTTATGTTGGAATGCAGTGTTTTCCTTTCTAAAAACAAACGCTTTTCTTTTAAACCAAAAAGTTTCTATTTTGGTCTCATCCATCACAAAAAACATTCTTCCAATAACCTTCTGGCTTGTCCACGTGATCTTTAGCAAACTGCAGATGAGCAGCATTGTTTCTTTTTGGAGAGTAGTGGCTTTCTTCCTTGCAAACCCTGCCATGTACACCATTATTGTTCAGTGTTCTTCTGATGGTGGGACTTCATGAACATTAACATTAGCCAATGTGAGAGAGGTCTTCAGTTGCTTAGAAGTTACCCTGGGGTTCTTTGTGACCTCACCAACTATTACACGCCTTGCTCTTGGAGTGATCTTTGTTGGTCAACAATGGTCTTGAATTTCCTCCATTTGTACTCAATCTGTCTGACTGTGTATTGGTGGAGTTCTCAGAAATCTCGTGCCATGATACACTTCCACAAACATGTGTTGTGAATAGCAGACTTTGATAGATTCTAAAGGTTCTGAAGGTAATTCTAAAGGTTTCAGAAACTTTGAAGCACTGGTTCACATTCACTCGTTGAGTGGTTTCATCTGGCTGATCTTCCGTGTTTTCTGTAATACTCTCTATCAATGCATTTTTGCCTGTGGTCAAACAAAAGTATCAGGTCCATCATATCATCGTCTTAGGTGTTACGGTTTTTCCTTACGTGTTTTTATAATTATTGTGAATTTCCATAAATTACAAATACGGTGCCATTAGGGATGATGTGTAGATGGCAGCATTCCACTCCTGTTTTTAACGGAATCTCTGACCCATTTATGTATCATTTACATGTGGTATCATAAAAAGACTTTGTAACTATGGTAAAGTCTGATCAATGTCTAATTTAGTCGACAGTGATCCATTTTAGTCATTAAATGGTGATAACTGTGCTGCACAATAATGGTGACTACCACAACTTTTAGTATTAACACACTCACAAATCTTTACAACTGTTAACAGCATCACCAAAGTGAAATTCATGTTCGCTCTACGTAATAATGATACTGCCAACACACGCTGAAGGGAGTGGTACTTGCTAGTTACAAAGCTAATGTATCTAGCAAGTAAAAAAATACCAAAAGTTGAAGGTGCTATTAAGCTTCCGTTACTTGCTAGCTACATTAACTTTGTAATGCCTGCCTAAATTTGCATAAGCACAAGAAGCAAAATGGTGATGAGACTTCAGGTTGGTTAGGTAGGTGAAAGCTTGTGTAAATGTATTCTAGATTGTAATATAGCTGCAGGGAGCAGTCTGTAAGTTAGAACTTAAAACTTAACATAATTTCTTTAAATATTTAGTGAGCTTCTCTTTTTATTTTCTTCTCTTAGGAAATTTTTGGCTTGTCCACATGGTATCTACTATATTCAAAGAACCTTGTTTCCCTGTAGACTTACAACCAGAGCAACCAGACCTAAGAGCATTTGGAACTAGCACTTAAAAGATGAGACTTTCGGCTAACATCTGCGAAATTGCTACACACATCTTTAAGATCTGTAGCATTAACATAACAGTACAGAGCTGTCAAGCAGGTATAATAGCAATGTAGCTGCAATGGCTTTCAACACCCTCTCTCCCAGGTATTTCATTAGCACAGGGGTGAAAATGTCATTTCTCCTGGACAAGCATGACATCCAAAGGGTGTTCTCAGCACATCCAGGTCATGACCGAGACTGGATATGTTATATTATGAGGGTGTAGCAAGGCAGCCAAGAGACAAGAACTTAACCATGGTATTATTAATCCAGACACAAAGCCAGCTCTCCTACAACTTGCTTTTGGGATGGTATCCTACTCTTAAGTACCTCATGTTGGAACTTGCTGTCATTATTGGAACATTGAGAGCCCTTGTCTCTAAATTAGCCTTTTGCTTCTTGGTGAGTGACAAGACATTCTGCTCAGGTATGTGTAGGGAAAAGTGGCATGAAATGACTTACCAGGGCACCATTTGCACATCTTTTGTTTGTCTAAGATATAGCCTCAAACTGGGTCTCACAGACAGCCCATGTGTGCTATTGTTTTTGTTCATTTATTATATTCTTAATACGTTACATTAAGAATGTACATAAGCTACAAAGAGAGGAATTGTTTATTTCAGGTAGTTAAGGCTAGTATTTAAATTAAACTGTTACATAATTACAAAAAAATGAGGTTATTCAAGACCGTGCTTTTTACCACATGGTTTCTATGTTTCTAGATTCCATGACAATGGCACTCAGATTCATTAACAACAATTTAGAATATACAGCTCTGGAAAAAATAAGAGACCGCTCCAAATCTTCTTAAAATCAACATATTTACATTGTATGGCTGCAATTCCATTCCGGTATCTGATGAATTCCAACACAAACACATTTCATTCCAGTTAATGAGGTCCTGATAAGGTGGTCTCCTAAATCAAATCTTATTTATTGAGGAAGAGTACAAGACATGAAAATAAGACATCAGAAATACTGATCTCTGAACTTTAGTTAAAACATAACTAGATTTTTGTTAAGACAAACAAACAAAAAAGAATGTAGACTTATTTTTTAATCAAAGTCTGAAAACAGTGCATCTTCTTTGGTAGTTTGACCAGTTGTCATTTACAGCAAATAAATGCTACAAAGGAGTATTTTTATTTGGAATTTGCCAATAAAATGTTCCATTTCACTCAAGGAGATACAGTACCTACAAACAGACCAGATATACTGATAATTTTGCAGTGGTCTCTTAATTTTTTCCAGAGCTCCACTTATGTTTTGAGCTGGTATGAATTACAGAGGATTGCCTTTAAGTGCAACAGTACGCCAAAGCTGAATCCATTTCCCAGACAAGTATATGGCATAATTAGTTTTACAGGAACTTTTTTGCCGTGAGGGGAAATATAAATGTAACAGGCAGGTTTAAATTAGGAACGTGATCACAGTTATGGAGTGTGTTCCCTCTGCTGTTGTCAGTAGATGATGTAATGTATCATCTCAGCCCATTTATTTACTTGAGATATTTAAGCACGTGAAACCTTTAATTGTGCCTTTCATTCAATCGTAATTGATCACTCCTATTTCTAAAGTTTGGTTGCAAACTGTATTGGTGTCTGTGCACTTTACAGCATAGTGTAACTATGAGGACACCCGAACAACGCGTACATTCAAAAACCTTAATATATTACTGGTCAGCCATATGCTGGTATACCAGGTTCCATTTCTGTGGAATTATTTGGAACATGGCTGTAGGGATTCACAAGTTCAGAAAATCATTGGAGTGAGTGGAGCTCATTTTGTGCACAGAAGAATTGTGAAGATAATACAGGTTTCCCAAGCTGGTGCTGCAAAGTTGGAAGCATTCAATTCTCTAATCACAAGATCATTATTCCAACCACGGCAAACTGTACATTAGGCACTATGAATTTGGTCTGGTTATGCACATAAGACTTTAAGAGTGTGTATGTGGAGTCATCATTTCAGAGACTGCATCTCTACTGCTCAAGGGTCCAGTGCGCTATGCAACAAGACACTGAGCTAATACAAATGACCAGTGGGAACAGCACAGAACTTTGCTATAATGAACAGACACATCTAACTAGACCAGCAAACACTAAACAGATGCAGGAAACAGGACTAACAATTCTTATATCAACAGTGCTACAGTATTAAACACAGAGACAATGCTACTGCTAACAAACCATGCTACTACACACAGTGCTAAGATACACAAATGGTAATGCAAACCAGACGAAGCTAGGACCAGACAATGCTAATGACTAGACCTGAAAAGAGACTTAGACAATGCTAATACTAACAGTGCTTTGTTTGTTTGTTTATTTGACATAAATCCAAACTAAGGGATGTGGGACTGTGGTAGAGTAGTGGGTAAGGTACTGGACTATGGACCAGACCAGGGTTCAAGTCCATCCTCTGCTAATCTGCCACTGTTGGGTTCTTGAGCCCTTAAAGCACAATTGCTTGGATTGTAAGATTATATCAGTTGTAAGTCATTCTGGATAAGGGCGTCTGCTAAACGATGTAAATGTAGAATGTATTAAAACAAACACAAGGTTACATCGATGCAAATGCATCCTTACCTTATTGTGCTTTTCCATATTTATAGTTGATATCTGTTTATATTTCTTGATTTTAATTTTTACTCTTAAAATTTGTGCTATATGTTTGCAATGTGTTGTGTTCCTGCTGCTGTAACGATACAATTTCCGTCAGAAATAATTATGTTCTTTCTATCCATCCATCCATCCATCCATCCCTCCCCTGTGCCACTGTGCTGCCCAAACTAACAATGCTAATTGAAATTGACCATGCTAATACAGACAGACTTGCTAACTGGACTCAGAAACATGAAAACAAGAACCACTGACCCTATGGGACCACAAAGAGGACCAGGAGCTAGGAAGACACCAGATGCTTGAAAGGGCCAGACAAAGTAGCGCACAGGACAGAGGACTTATATATGCTAGGCACAGCAGGATGTAATTGGATAGCCTGCTGTGGAAGCCAAAAAGTGTCAGAAGAGAGCTTAGCAGGATGATTTGGCTCTCCAGCACACATCCTTACAGTAGGCTTGTTTAGGCTGTGAAACCTCAATTTGTCCGATGAACACTTCTTGTGCTGACATTGCATCGTGAGCAGGGGTGGACAGTAACGAAGTACATTTACTTGATTACTGTACTTAAGTATGCTTTTTGAGTATCTATGCTTTATCGGAGTATTATATTTCTTGCAAACATATGACTTTAACTTCACTACATTTTAAAGACAAATATTGTACTTTTCACTGCACTACATTTCTATCAAGGTCCTCATTACTTGTTACTTTGAAGAAGCTTCGAAAGTCGATAAATGCTTTTTTCTTTTCTAAAACATGATTGGTTTTTTTCAAAGGTGACAATGACAAAGACAGACTATTAAGAATCAGTATGATTGGGATTTGAATTTGAACATCAGTTCTGTTTCATTTATTAAGTATTGTAAGTGTCGTGGCAATATTACAACAATGCAATGGCCTAAGAATTTACCGGTAATGCTTGAGTATTATGAAAAGCAATTACTTCAGTACTTTAACTTGATGTACTGTTGGTTCAACTTTCACTTGTATCGAAGTAAAATTTGACCAATAGTTGGACTGTGGTAGCCTAGCGGTTAAGGTACTGGACTATGGACCAGCAGGTCTAGGGTTCAAATCCCACCTCTGCCAAGCTGCCACTGTTGGGTCCATGAGCAAGGCCCTTAATCCACAATTGCTTGGATTGTACGACTGTATCAATTGTAAGTCGCTCTGGATAAGGGCGTCTGCTAAATGCTGTAAATGTAAAAAAAATGTAAGTTGTGTACTTCGTTCAACTCTGGTCCTGAGGCAGTTTTGTGATGCCTCCAAGGTTGGACCATTTTTATGCACTCCACGCTTCGGCACTTGATAATCCCATTCTGTGATCTTGTGTTGCGTATAGGTTCGCAGTTGAGGTGTTGCTGTTCCTACATGTTTTTGATGTTATCGCGACTTCGTAATAAAACCACCATACTGCAGCTCTAGCAGGACAAAAATTTGTTCAACGAAAAATTGGACCAAAATGAAAAACAGAAAAATCTGTTGCCACTGTTTGTGTATCTACATTTCAAGGCTATATTCTTGATGTAATTAACTTTTTTACTTTGAAGGTTTTTTAAATCCTAATTCATTTAAAATAGTAAAGTGCAAAAAATTGATTTGATTCCTAAAATGGTTGATTAATTCATAATTGGGATTAGAGAAAATAATCAGGATGAACAATTTATCCCTGATAGCTGATAGCATTTTTAAGATGGAGCGCACAGACGTTTTGTCTCAATACAGCTCATAATGTGCTAAATGCAAATGATATTTGTTGCTCTGTTAGAATACAATCCATGCTCTATAGACACGGTACAGTGCAGCTAATTATGAGTTACGAGCGAGAAAGATTAATGAGGGAGATAATAGTTTGTGTAAATCACTATTATAAATGAGTGTGTGCGTTTGCAGCATGGGCGCTGAACTCACTATGAGTGTACTGTGTGACATGCTGGTACATTCTGACAGTCCACACAGCTCCCTCATGTTCCTGTTTATCACGCACAAACATGCACACTCACAATTTTCCCTAGTTCCATCAGCGTTGAATTACACTGTAGGGTTACTTTAGGACCATTAACTCTCTGCAGGGCTCCAGTAAATACCCATCATTTTGCTGAGCACTGGCCATACAATGTTAATGTACAATAATCTCTGTCCGTTGCATCAGTAGCTCAAGTGAAATTACCACAGGTTTTCTCCCGTACTCTGAAATGGTCTGAAAACTTATAATGAAAGTGTAATTGCACTTGTTCCAAGAGTCCAGTCCACCTGCTGAAGGTGGGGTTCAAGGCTACTAGAAATGTAGGGCACCAACACTGCCTGGAGTGGGGCACCAAACCTACAGTACTGTGCAAAAGTCTTAGTCATTCTATATTTTTCCGATTATATTCTACATATTCTTTATTTGTGTTCTAGTGGTCATTGCACTTTGTAGTTCTACAATTAGTTTCTCTGTTTCTCCAGCAGCACTGCTGTGTCTGATCCACTCGTATCAGCTCAACACACACCAACACATCACCACCACACCAGTGTCACTGCAGTGCTGAGAATGATCCACCACCCAAATAGTACCTGACCTATGTTGGTCCTGTGGGGGTCCTGATCATTGGAGAACAGAGTAAAGGGGAAGAACAAAGCATGTAGAGAAACAGATGGACTACAGTCTGTAAATCTAGAATTACAAAGTACAGTGATCACTAAATGAAATTAAGAATAAGCAGATTATAAACTGAAAAATTTAGAATGCCTAAGACTTTTGCACAGTACTGTAGAGACAGAAAGTGATTGGAGATCACACTGAGTCATCGCAGAACAACTGTTGTTAGTTAAACTGCACTAACAAAAACAGCATTTTTAAAACTGGAAAAAGTAGATGGACCTTTGGACTAAGGACCTCTCCATAAGTAGGCATTTATTAATGAGATGTTAGTTGTAGATGTTGCATTGCTCAAGAAAGATCTGTTCAGGTCACCCATGACTTGATCACAACACACATGTGAGGAGCTTTAAAACCAGAATTATATTGATGCTATAATATAGTGAGGTTTGTCAAGAAATAGGAACATCCTAAGCTGTTGCTACTCTGACTAGGAATGTCTTTACTTAAGAAAAAGTTCATGTTTGCAGCTCTGACATTTGTAAAACAGGCCAAAATGTTATGTAAGTACAGCCAAAAGAGAAGACAAATTGACTGACACAAGGTACAGCAATAGCTAATTCACAACGTACAAGTGTCCCTCCTGGGGACAGTTTAGCAGCAGGACTCCCAATCCTTTCCTCTGTGCCGCCATCTGTTCCCTCAAGCCCCGGTTGGTTCAGTACTGGAGGCTGCGCTCTCAGTGGTGCTGTTGACGTCTATGAATCAACAGGAACCTTTGTTGTGAGCTCTCCCTGTGTGTGTGTGTGTGTGTGTGTGTGTGTGTGTGTGTGTGTGTGTGTGTGTGTGTGTGTGTGTGTGTGTGTGTGTGTGTGTGTGTGTATGAATATGTGCAATATTTGTATGCAGCGTTGAGGTGCCTGTTCCATTCAATACAAAATGCCAGTATTGGATAAGAAAAAACATTTGCAAAAGGTCTTTTCAACAAACACTCAGTAAACTGTGTTTTATGGATCTCAGATCACATGTGGTATATGGTAACACTTACATTGCACCCAGAGAAACCTACAAACTGTGGAATGCAAACCTGTACTGGTGTATAGTGCTTTACATCATGTGCCAGTAATCTATTGAATATTATAGATCTTTTGTTGGTGCCTTTTTTATTCTTTTATTCACAATATTAATAACTCAGTGTTCAATAACTACAGAGCTAAAAAGAAAGAATAATAATTATCTACAGTGGGGAAAAAAAGTATTTAGTCAGCCTACTTAGAAAGATGAGAGAGGTCTGTAATTTTCATCACAGGTACACTTCAACTATGAGAGAAGAAATGAGAAAAAAAATCCAGGAAATCACATTGTAGGATTGTTAAAGAATTTAATTGTAAATCATGGTGGAAAATAAGTATTTGGTCACCCACAAACAAGCAAGATGTTTGGCTCTCACAGACCTGTAACTTCTTCTTTAAGGAGCTCTTCTGTCCTCCACTCATTATCTGTATTAATGGCACCTGTTTGACCTCGTTATCTGTATAAAAGACACCTGTCCACAGCCTCAAACAGGCAGACTCCAAACTCCATGGCCAAGACCAAGGAGCTGTCGAAGGACACCAGGAAGAAAATTGTAGACCTGCACCAGGCTGGGAAGAGTGCATCTACAATAGGCAAGCAGGTTGGTGTGAATAAATCAACTGTGGGAGCAATTGTAAGACATAAAAGACCATTGATAATCTCCCTCGATCTGGGGCCCACGCAAGATCATTCTCATCCCGTGGGGTCAAAATGATCATGAGAACGGTGAACAAAAATCCCAGAACAAACATGGAGGGACCTGATGAATGACCTGCAGAGAGCTGGGACCAAAGTAACACAAGGCTACCATCAGTAACGCACTACGCCAAGAGGGACTCAGATCCTGCAGTGTCAGGCGTGTCCCCCTGCTTAACCCAGTACATGTCCAGGCCCGTCTGAAGTTTGCCAGAGAGCATATGGATGATCCAGAAGAGGATTGGGAGAATATCATGTGGTCAGATGAAACCAAAATAAAACTTTTTGGTAAAAACTCAACTCATCGTGTTTGGAGGAAGAAGAATGCTGAGTTGCATCCCAAGAACACCATACCTACTGTCAAGCATAGAAACATTTTTACATGCTTTTGGGCTGTTTTTTCTGCAAAGGGGAGGACAACTGATTCGTGTTAAGGGAAGAATGAACGGGGCCATGTATCGTGAGATTTTAAGCCAAAACCTCCTTCCATCAGTGAGAGCATTGAAGATGGAACATGGCTGGGTATTTACAATGATCCTAAACACACTGCTCGGGCAACAAAGGAGTGGCTCCGTAAAAAGCATTTCAAGGTCCTGGTGTGGCCTAGCCAGTTTTCAGACCTCAACCTCATAGAAAATTTGTGAAGGGAGTTTGTGAAAATCCGTGTTGCCCAGCGACAGCCCCAGAACATCACTGCTCTAGATCTGCATGGAGGAATGGGCCAAAATACCAGCTACAGTGTGTGCAAAAATATTGATTGAACTTTTGTTATTGACCAAATACTTATTTTCCACCATAATTTACAATTAAATTCTTAAAAAATCCTACAATGTGATTTCCTGGATTTTTTTTCTCATTTTGTCTCATAGTTGAAGTGTACCTATGATGAAAATTACAGACCTTCTCATCTTTCTAAGTAGAAGAACTTGCACAATCAGTGACTGACAAAATACTTTTTTGCCCCACTGTATAAAGATAAAAAATCTTTTTCACAGTGTAAAGAAGTCATCGAGCAACACAAACTCAGCAGAACTTCACTGTACCAAGTATTTTCCTTTCAGCTAAAACATGAGGAATTGCTAATCTCCACCGTTATAATCACCACAGTTAGCTAGCAGCTCTGTAACTCTGTTACTTCTACTATAAGGCTCAACATTGTGCCAAATATTACCAACATGGTTAATGGCTTAATCTCTCTTGGTATGCAGTCCATGTATAGTAACCTGCCTCAAAATCGGATCAAAAAGTTTCAGCACCCTTGTTTTTTCGAATTTATAAAGCCAAATTAGCTAACCCAACATCTGTAGAGAACATAAATATACCATCTTTTTCCAGCTTTTAATCTTGATCTTTCTTTCTTCCTTTGTCCTTTTAAAAAAAGAAACATAAAATGCACTGTGTATTTAATGTGTTTGGTCAAATTTTGAAATAATTTACTACTATTTTTTTCATCTCAGAACCTCAAGAGCATGTTAATGTTTTATGAAAGGTTTCTGAAATATGTTATAGTTGTAGGGGTGCGCAGACTGTTTGCAGTTCACCCTACCGAATATTTTTATACATTCATAATTTGAATTGTATCACATCATGAAGAGGCTTTAGTTAAACTAACAAGTACTCTTTATTTAATTAGTTTTTCAGATCCATTTAACCAATTAGATTTTACAAATAATGTGAACTCTTAAACAGGTTAAATTGGTGAACTTAAATATTTAAACTTTAGCTTCTGTTATGCATGCCACTTAACACACCACAATAATGTCAAGAGTTAGCAATAGGCTTTGGTCTCGAAACTTCCCCAATTGAACACTATCTAGTTAGGATTACAAATATTCCACATAAATTGGGCATCCAGTCTGAAATAGTGGCTACA
Source organism: Ancistrus triradiatus (assembly GCA_025084515.1). NCBI lineage: Eukaryota > Metazoa > Chordata > Actinopteri > Siluriformes > Loricariidae > Ancistrus > Ancistrus triradiatus. Next base: position 124,357 of record JAJAGP010001709.1, read on the forward strand.
CAGAAAAAATAATAACTAAAAGCCAGAATATATTACAAATGTGTACACACTGTATATTATACTTAGAGGGCTTTCAACTAGATTTTGGAGCATGACTGTAAGGTTGGATTCTGATGTTAGACAATAAGCCCTGGCACACTTTTGGCATTCCAGTGCATTTTCAAGGTGTCTGGTGGAGATGAGGTCAATGCTGTGTGCAAGCAGGCCAAGTTCTCAATAAAAGTTGGCAAACCAATTCTCTATGAACTGTGTAAGTATAGCAGAACAGAAAGTTGATGAACAGATTTGTTGGAAGCGGAAGCCTATAAATGTGTCATATTGACAGTCAGTGGGGTATCAGTGCAACCCATTTTACTCCCACTGTTTGTATATCCAGAAATGTATGCTTTATATTACGAATGTGTTACAAGTGACTGTTGCTGAAATAGCAGAGCTCAGTAATTAGGAGTGTCCACAAACTTTGGTCTATATAGTGTATGTAATGTTCTACTACATCCCTGACTGTAGGCTTCTCAGATAAAGGCAGACAGCTTGCTTAACCTTCCTATGTTATTTATTCATACATTGTAATATCTTATTTCAAGTTAATAATGTTATGACAGAAACCTCTTTTTAAGGACTTTAGCACTGCAATGCGAATCTCAGTGTAATTTAATTCCCTATTGTGGGCCCAATTAATCAGGCACAGTGGCATCTAGCTTGTTTTCACCCTGCAGAATGTATCATTTTGTTTTCTAAGCCAGACACGTACATTAGCAAATATACCCCTTTAACCAGACAGAGAAACTCTTAAGCCACCTGTCTGTTGACCCACGACCATATGGAGACCAAGGACGCACACAGTTGATGCAGAGCACCTCACATCACCTTTCAGCTAGTGTTGACGTCAATTGTCAGACTATCAGTGTGAACTCCAGATCTCTTGAATAGAATGTGAATGTCATGCCAACCAAAGCTTGTTCAGATATCACCAACAATTGCTGAAGATATTCAAATCGATCATAGTTTATACCTTTGTTAATACTTCTAAAGAAAGGAAGCTACTTTTACTCAACTTAAGCTTTCAGATTCATTGTTTGATTCACTTGTATTTACTCACAGGTCATGTCACTCCTAAATAATAAAGCAAGAACAGTATAGGTAAAGACAAATACGACTACTTAGAGGCTTCTGTTTGTTATTTACATATCGCATCTTCCATCCACATCACCTGATGAGAGTCATGTTGTAGTTATGACCATGTAGTTGGATACTGTGGTTAAGGTACTGGACTATGGACCAAAAGGTTCAGGGTTCAAATCCCACCTCTGACAAGCTGCCACTGTTGGGTCCTTGAGCAAGACCCTTAACCCACAGTTGCTTGGATTGTAAGACTGCATCAATTGTAAGTCGCTCTGGATAAGGGCGTCTGCTAAATGCTGGAAATGTAAATGAAATGTAAATGACCAATTACTGAGATTTTGGTTAGTTTGGATCAAAACCATCTCCTAAATGATACAATCTAATGCTTAAATACAGAGGTACCTCGGTTTTCATTGTTAATTCATTCAAGAAGGCTTGCCAAGAACTGAAATTGACAAGTACTGAGTACATTTTTCCCATAAGGAATAATGTTAATTGAATTAATTCGTTCCAGACCCCCAGAAAATCTACACTGTGCAAGACATTATATGCATTGATGGAGTTGTATTGTACAGGTGCTTAATGATTTATGATGGGGATATGTTCCGACAAATCCATCATAAGGTAAATGTAACATGAAGTGAGGAGTTTAACAAATGTTTGGCAGAACGGTCTATATTGTATCATAGCGGAGCCTTGATAAGTAATGATAAACAAGTTAATGTTTAAAACACTTACATTAACTTGCAGTTTGTCCAAGTAAATTAATACAAAACTTATTTCATAATAAAGTGTTGAAAAATCACATGTAATTAAGTGAGTAATGGATTGAAAATGAAAAGTGAAAGCATTTTGCTCTTCTATTGATGATCTCCGGGTGCTAGCATAGCTGCTATGCTAACTGCAGCCTGTGGTCTGGAGCATTCAATTCCTGTTTTACTTTTTTGGCTCTTATAAACTAACCTTTTTAGAACCCATGGAGACTTATTTGCATTAAGAATACAGTCCTGTAGATGTAAAATAAAGAAAAATAGCGGAAAAATAGCGGAGATCTTCTCTGAGGGCTGTTGTGAACTTGAATCACTATTTACTGAATTGTGACTTGTGAATCATGTATCATGAATCGAGGTTTGCGCAACTCGAAACATATGTAAGAATACAGAGTAAATGACAAGAACCGAGACAAATTTTTCCAGTCAAAATGGGTCAAGAACTGAATTTGACAAGTTCCAAGGTGGTCGAGAACCAACAGCACCAATATATCATGATTTCAGGTTGTTTCTGCTACTTTTGATGCACAATTTCACAAGAACTTCCGTGGTAGTACCACATAATGTAAACAGAATTCTAAATGGTTTTCTACTATCTATATCTGTGCACTAAATCATAATGCTGTCTAGATATTGGGAAGTGCATTATGTAGCTAAAATGAAGTCATCTAGGATTTGAGCTACTGTTTAGCTAATTAGTTTTTATGAAGTTTAGCTTCTATGGCTTATTTCCTTCCTTACTTCCTTAAGCTCATGAATATTTGTAATATTTGAGGATTAAAGAAACGTGTAAGGGCTACCAGTTACTAGCAATTGTTCATTTTTACAGAAGGGTGGAACTTTGTTAAATAAAGTGACCATGTTAACAATACAGCCTACTATATAGACTCGTCAGTTGAGAGTAACTGTCTATTAATGCATACACATACAGTAGCCTACATAGGAGTTTAACTGTAATGTGTTTGTATATTTGTGAGAAAAGTTCTGGAGTAAATGACCCTTCTTAATATGCTATTACATGACGCTTTAATTACACAACAACATTTCCTAAAAGATACTACACTCACAAAATAACATGCAGATTAATTTTGCTGTAGTGAATGACATACAGTACTGAGCAAAAGTTTTAGGCCACCATTAGATTAAATATACCATTGTTTTAGCAATGGTATAATGTCCTTATATAACTATTTCTCAGTCTCTTTACTAGAATACAGACAGAAAATACAGGAAATTAGTATGCAGTATTAAAATATGTTAAAAAAAACATCTTCAAGCTACAGTGGCAAGTATTTAGTGACCTCCCCTACACTTCAACAATATCAGCTTCTGGCAGCTTCATCAGATTGCCAAGTTGACCCTTCTATAGTCTGAAGAAGCTTGATCAGGAATGGACTTTTTGGAAGGGTAGTAGCCAAGAAACCACTCTCTTCAGAAGGAGAACAGGGCGAAAAGGCTAAAAGTGTCACAAAGACTGGAATGAAGTAGAAAAGAGTATCATGGAAATGCAGTATGTTATATATGGTCAGCATACCATTGCTAAACTACAAATCTAATAGTGGCCTAAGGCTTCTGCACAGTACTGTATATTCAGACATGAATTCAGATCATAGTCAGAAATAAAAAATTCAGCCACAAGAAACCAGTAACTTAGGCAACAATAATGAAAAGTACAGTTTTTCCTTAATGAGTTTGCTAAAGTAAAAGCAAACATTATCCAAATTACAATCACTCTCAGAAGGACATTTTTTTTTCAAACAGCTACTTAAGTAAACATATCAGAGTAAATGTAATGCTTCACTACCTCATTTGCTGATTCGTTTGCATATTCGGTTTAGCTAATATCAAGTGAAGCAGGTCCACAGTGTGTGCAAAAATAATGAGAAATGCATTGCTTTAGTACTTCAGTGAGCAGTGACTCTTTGGGCAGCGTTAATGTTGTGAGGACACACAATACTCCCCAAGATATTTTCAATATTGTTCCAATTAAAACCAGTGCAGCCTCCTCCTCAGTAAGACCTCACTAGTGGTGTCTGTGAGCCATACTTACCTGCTCTAGCTTCAGCGGGGAGGTTAGACTGATAGAAGGCACTGTGGCAGGTAAAACCCTCTCTCTAAGTCTTTCATCTGTGTCCCTTCCACACCAGCAGACAAGCTCGAGCTATGTCACAGCTTTGATCTTTTTTTTTTTTCCAGGAACACTTCTTAGAACCAAATCTGATATCTTGCTTGGTTGGAATGTCAGACATTTTTGTATTTCAGATTTAAAAAGCCTGGGTCTGAGACTATGGTTTTTTTTTGGTCACTCTTTATATTAAAGTAGAACAGTATGGAGAAATCATAATGGCTCATGTCTCATAACACCTACTGTATACATGGCAATATTTAGAATTAGCATGCAAACTTTATTGAAAATAAATCAGTCACAACAAGGGGAAACGGACAGTTGGTCCAATAAAACCAGAAAATAACCAGAAAAACATCCAATCAGTGAATGTACATAACAATGTGGTTAGCAAATGTGGTAAAATACTAGTGGCGTGCATTCAAGCCCTACTAACCCTTCTGAGAAGGTGTAACAAACAGTTGTATGTAAAATATTATATAAATGATAACGATTCATAAATAAACATCACTGTCTGTGCACAGGCTGGGGTAGCCTAGCGGGTAAAGTACTGGACTATGGACCAGAAGGTCCAGGGTTCAAATCCCACCTCTGCTAAGCTGCCACTGTTGGGTCCTTGAGCAAAGCCCTTAACCCACAATTGCTTGGATTGTACGATTGTATCAATTGTAAGTCGCTCTGGATAAGGGCGTCTGCTAAATGCTGTAAATGTAAGTCTACCTACAAAGTAATAGACCATTTTCTGGAAAAGGAGCCTGCAATGGACTTTATCTTTAAAAAAGCCTAACGGACTGTCAATTTTGTTGTTTAGCTGCTTACTTTGCTGAGCGGCTGTACTTGTAGGATTCGTAGATTGTTTTCAGATGCTTTACACAGAAAATTAAGCTATGAAAGAAAGGGAAACGTTGTGCTCTTTGGTTTTCTCGTTTGTAGTTGTATTTCTGGGCCGTTGATCTGTATTTTGAATCCATACAGTAATTTAATGTCAAGCCTAGATTTATGTGGGAAATATACTGCATTAACAATTAAATAATCAAATTCTTCATTTTCTTGAGTATACACTGCGTTTCATGGTCGATAGCCGTTTAACGAGTGCTGCGTTTAATTCCAGGATTGCCAGATCCCACAAGTGAATCCGGCACCATGTCCATGTAACTAAGCCCAAAAGAAGCGAAATCGTTAATAATAAGTGGACCTGGCAACCGTGTTTTTTTCTGGTAGTTGATCTGCCCCAAGCTAAAATCTAGCTCTCTTTATCGGGTTTCTTAACCAGATTTGTAGTTCGGAGTATGCTTGTGAACATGACCACTTGAATAATCAGATAACTGCAGAAATCCGATGAATTATGATGAAATTGTGTGTTTTAGCTCAGGTATGGATAATTACCGTAGGCGTGCAGGTCTCAAAAAAGTACCACTGCTTTCAATTCTAACAATATTATACCATCAATCTTTATACCATATTTTACACTCCTGCTGTACCTTTTAGGTATATATATCTCCCCACCATGTTACATACCCTTCTCTCTTTGTTCCTAAATCATTTTAGCTGGATCTCACCTATCTGTGTCTCCATCTTTTTCTTCTCCAGCCCTCCCCTTGCTCCTGTGCTACAATGTGCAGTAGTCCACCTAAATCCCCTCAACCTGGATTACAGTCCAGAGGGGATTTAGGTTATCTGACACATGTCAGGTGGATACTTGTTAGCACAAATGCCTAAACAATCCACACAACAGATACTGGAGTGACAACTCCACTGATATACGTTAGGCAGATCAGTCTAGAAAAACTGTAAACTACAACAGAAGATCTTACTTCTACACTTTGAAGACTACAAACTCCTTAATCTGCTGGCTGTTTGGATGTACTATTGGCATCTGTGTTCTTTTGGAGCCATTGACAAGCCAGGACAGAGGGATAGATACAGACCAAGCACAGTCTCCGGAGGCACAGCATGGTGGTAGAAACAGTTTCCTCTGTCGTCATGCCTCTCTCTGTGGTGTCCATGCTGAGACCTGAGGCTGTAGGGCAGGCGTCCTCGCCGTGCCAGGCTTTAACTGTTAAAGCCTCCAAGACCCCAAACAAACTCAGTCTTTCTCAATTGATGGAAGAATTCTTCTGTATGAGAGGTGGCATCATCAAATGGAACCTGGGTGCATTCGGTAAGAGCTGGAGATGTGCTAACAATTGGGCACAAGATTGAAATTGAAGTAAGACACGAGAATGAGCTGAGAACGAGAAAGCTACTTCTGGTGATAAATGAAAATCGGTTTGGTTGGCAAAATGCCTTTGGGAGTCACATCATGTTTCTAGCTTGTGCTTATTTAATAACTGGATATTGTTTTTCAAGTTGGTTCACCAGTTTGAAAGTGATGGATGAGCTGAACTAAGTTAATTGGATTGTGCATGAGTTGCTACATAAGATGTAGTCCAGCTCTTACTACAAAATGGTGAATGCTTGATTTTGTTAAGTTTTACTACTTGGGTTGAGTGGATTTTACTGCTTGTGATGTGTTGCACAGGCATCTGTTTACCTGTTTACCTAGATGGCATATGGACATGAGGAAATCCCTTTAAGCTTAAGTTTGTGATTGGAAGAGAGCCTAGGTCGAGCCTTTCCTGACACACATTGAGCAGACAGCCAGAAGGCAGCTGGATCAAACCTCAGTTCACCTAAACAGGCTTAAAAAGCCACAGGCGTCACACATTTCTTGACCTCTTTTGTGGTTTCATGCATTTCTTATTCGTTCTTAAAGGCCTCAGCCTTCTGCATTACTCACAGAGCTGAGCTCAATATGGTTAAGAACATTCAGCCATTCATTTATTCAGCCTGTCTTGGTAACGCAGACCCAAACTGCTAAAGTTGGCCAAAAAATCTGGACCCCAAAATTTTTTTTAAGCTCCCACAGGGATCAAAATTATTATTAATAAAACTTTATCTGGTCCAGGTCCTAAACTAAGGTAACTCCAACATCAGGTAAAATCACATAAGTCATTACATTATGTTATTATTTATTAGAGCTCATATTTGGGGAAAGTAAGTACACTTATACATATCCCTAATTTATTCATAGCAATTTGCAAGGTAATTTTTAGACCTAAGCTCCTAATCACTTTTTTCTAATAAAAAAAGAAAGCATGGAAACCTCTATGAAAGCAGAATGCTAGATGTTTGCTGTTCATTAGAAAAGTTATTTCTACATATCAGTCTAAGCAGGGCTATAACACCATTTTCACACAGCGGCAGGCATGTGCACAGATAGGGGGTACTTGAACCCTTGCCCATTTCAACTCAGACTATATAAGTGTCCCTTCAACTGGCCTGTCTAATAATTGTATTTTATATGGCCTTTGGGCAGCTAGTTAAGCAAAATGCCTGCATCTTGGATACAGTCATGGAATCTGCAAACATTTACAGCTATGCTGTTACCAAAAATGTGTTTTGACCCAACACAGCATTATAGTGGCTGAGGTTGGCTTGAGGTCCTAGCATTTCATTGCTCTTGGGCTCCCTCTTCATGCTTGGAATTAATTTAACGTCAGCTCCAGGCACTGATACATGCATCACTACAGAGTTCAAAAAGATAACTACACTTCATTGAGACTGTTTGCATTTATACTTCTAAAACATGATCACATATTTAATGAATGATCAGTTTAAGTTAACTTGTATTGGCGATCTGGCATCAAGTACATCACAGTATATGTAGAAGCAAGCTATTTAGAGTGCTAGATAGTAGAGTGCTAGACAGTAACAGTAAAACATAATGTGTTTTACTGAGCAGCCCTCATGATCGTACAATCACACTTACAATATACGTACATGTACAGTTTCTATTCATTTAAGCAAATTTCCGAAATATATATCCGAAACTGAAAAATAAATTAACGTTTAAAATCCGTATTTAAAATCACTGGTATGATCTGACAAAAATAATATACCTTACTTGCATTGTTGTGTTCAAATAACACAGAAAAATATGATTTTTTAAAGATTATTCTGGGTGCTGTGCATGCCAATGCAAAGGGACCAAGACTTTCCGCCCCCCTGTCTGACACATTTACTAATATGCTGATTGGTTGTTTCTGATGACGGGGCATTCATATTTCAACCCGTGACCAGTCTCCTCTTTATATAACTCTTTATATGATGTCTCTGATAACAGACATTGGCTGTACATCGTCGAACTTTGTAAGTTTAAAGTAGGTTTAAAGTGCTACCTATCGCCGTTCTGAAACCTGGTGGCTTAGTGGGGTAGAATTAGTGGGGTAGAATTTCAATTGCACGACGTTTGTCACTCTTTAAGCTTGGTGAGGGCGAGACGTGAGGTTGGGGGCTATTCTAGTTAAAGCGTATGGAAGCAATTCCGTCTTGCCATCACAGATGATGAGAGATGAAGTTGGCGGGATAAAGGGGGTGAGATAACGAGGTTAGACTGTATATATACAATTTATATACAATTTCTAAAGTATGTTGTCATATCTTGCCTATGTTAGGTATGTGTTAGGTATTGTTATAGCCGGATTGATGAATTTGAGTTCACCTAGGATCTAAATGGTGAAAAACAGACTGGAAAAATAAGAAGCTATAGATATTACACATTTTAAAATATGATGTTCTAGGTATATTTATGCAGAAATATAGAAACTTCTAAAGGTTTCACAAACATTGAAACACTAAGGTAGCCTAATTACTGCTTATTAGTCAGCAGCTTTATGTGGGGTTACCACCCTCAGATGACTAACAAATATTTTGGTTTAGGCTTAATCTGTATTTTGAAACACTTTATTACTCTCAGGTGGGAAATGCTGATGTTACAGAAGCAGAACCTCCAACAAACAAACAGCAAAACAACAAATGACAATACAAACTTTGGTAGATGATCTTATCTAGAGCGACTTACAGATGTTCATAGAGAATCAGAGGTAAAAGCAACATAAGTATCAGCAAGTGCATTTACCTGAGTTAGATGAATATAACCCAGAATATTCAGGTTCACAAGGCTTCCCCCCCAAGTGCTGAGATATATTTTGAAGAGACAGTTATATTGTATTTGGAAGAAACCCATGTAATGTATCTGGCTTGGTCTAAACATCTGACAAGGTGACTTAAGAATGGCATCCTAGTATAAGCAGTGGAAATGCTGCATGAACTTTGGTGGGGATGTTGGATGGATGGCATGGAATGAAGGGGACCCTGTGCCTCTACCCCCCAAAATATATGTGCAAGGACCTGCACAGCAGTGAGAATGATTTTCAGGAGCAACTTATCCACGCTAATGTAAATTAGAAGTTGACAACCGAAGCTCTGCAGACAAGCAGCCATGCACACCATTGTTGTTCAGTCTTCTTCTGATGGTGGATTCATGAACATTAACATTAACCAATGTGAGAGAGGCCTTCAGTTGCTTAGAAGTTACCCTGGGGTCCTTTGTGGCCTCGCCAACTATTACACGCCTTGCTCTAGGAGTGATCTTTGTTGGTCAGCCACTCCTGGGGAGGGTAGTAATGGTCTCCATTTGTACACAATCTATCTGACTGTGGCTTGGTGGAGTCCAAACTTTTTAGAGATGGTTTTGTAACCTTTTCCAGCCTGGTGAGCATCAACAACTCTTTTTCTGAGGTCCTCAGAAATCTTCTTTGTTCGTGCCATGACACATTTCACCAAACATGTGTGGTGAAGAGCAGACTTGATAGATCCCTGTTCTTTAAATAAAACAGGGTGCCCACTCACACCTGATTGTCATCCCATTGACTGAAAACACCTGACTCTAATTTCACCTTCAAATTAACTGCTAATCCTAGAGGTTCACATACTTTTGACACTCACTAAAATGTAATATTGGATCATTTTCCTCAATAAATAAATGACCAAGTATAATATTTTGGTCTCATTTGTTTAACTGGGTTCTCTTTATCTACTTTTAGGACTTGTGTGAAAATCTGATCTGAATCATATTTATGCCGAAAAATAGAAAATTCTAAAGGGTTCACAAACTTTCAAGCCCCACTTTATGTATCTGTGTATGTATTTGTAATTTATCTAAATGACTTTAAACAATTTTCAAACTTGCACTTAAATAATTTAATGTATGCAGACTTTGTGACTGTTTGAATTGCATAGTATTTTACACAGACAGGTAACATATATTCAGTCATCTATCTATACCAATTCAAGCTAAATTGATTCTGAAACCATATTAGAGTCGGAGGTAGATTTTACATGTGATCCACGATCCATGCCTAGGATTTAATACGAGTATGTACACCTCGTAATGTATTTATACGCATATACTGTTATGAGTTTTTCTGGCAAGTTACATTTATTGCTTTGTAGCCCATAGTAGGAAAGCTTATTTAATTTGAAAAGGATTTTCCATGAGTGGGTTTACGTTTACGTTTATTCATTTAACGTCGCTAGCAGCATCAGTGGCCATGTTCAGCGACAGACACAAGGTTACATCCATACACGAGGTTATCTCAAGACAAATCACGCATACACTCAAGTCAATGCCAATTTAGTGCAGTCAATTAAACTAACATGCATGTCTTTGGACTTTGGGAGGAAACTGGAGTACCAGGAGTAAACCCACCGGGTGGACATGCAGACTCCACACAGAAAGGAGCCAGGCCGCTTGTAAGTTGTAAGCTCATCTGGATAAAGATGTCTGTTAAATCCTGTATATTTAATGCCTTACATTTTTTAAATTAGTCAAGCAGATGCAATTTTAATATAAACATAATGACTGTAAGTTAACTGAATTATTATACACTCACAAATCACTTTATTAGGTACACCTCCTTGTTTGTACACTCATTGCAAATTTGATCAATTCCTCTTAGCATATAGAAGCACTCTGTAGCTCTGTAGTTCTAAAATTACAGACTGTAGTCCATCTGTTTCTCTACATACATTGTTCTCCAGTGGTCAGGACCCTCACAGGAACAACACATATCAGGTACTATTTGGGTAGTGGATCATTCTCGGCACTGCAGTGACACAGATGTGGTGGTGGTGTGTTAGTGTCTGTTGCTCTGGTGTGAGTGAATCAGACACCTCAGTCTCACAGCTGGACTGAAAATAGTCCACCAACCAAAAATGTCCAGCCACCAGCATCCTGCAGGCTGGTGAACAATGTTGAAGGACTACAGGATGACTAACACAGCAGCAGTTGAGCCACTGTCTCTGACTTTACGTCTTCAAGGTGGCAAAATTTGGTAGATGTGTCCAATAGAGTGCACAGTGAGTGAACACAGTGTTTAATAACTCCAGCAGCATTGTTGTGTCTCATCCAATCTTACCAGCACAAAACACACTAACACACCATCACCACGTCAGTGTCACTGTAGTTCTGAAAATGATCCACCGCCCAAAGGGGTGTACAGGGGACTAACAAAGTATGTAGAGAAACAGATGGACTACAGTCTGTAAATGTAGAACTACAAAGTGCTTATGTATGGTAAGTGGAACTGATAAAACAGACAACGAGTGTAGCAACAAGGAGGCGTACTTAATAAGGTGTATATTATAAATTAATATAATAATGTCACTGATGATTGTCAAAATGGAATGTAAAGCGTCATTTGACAAATCATGAAATCAAACCAGTTCTTGGTAATTGACTCAGTCATAGTGTTAGCAGTGCATGTAAGATTGTGATTTTACCTTACAATAACTTCTCAGGGTCCATTTAATATGCGTGGGCTTATTATAGAAACAATTATGCAGCACATTTCTCGCAGCACATTTCATTTTTAGATCAGGGTTTTATCCGAACACTGGTTTTATGGTGAATCAGAACCTGGTTTCCACAGCAACCAGTTTGGAGCTGGTAGAGAAAGAATCTCTTTGGGAAAAGCCATGTCTGACTGTACAGAGCGTTGTATGCATCCACTTACGCTCAATTCAGGCATGCAAACCACATTGGTTGCCGAAATTAACTAGCAAAAAAATCATTCCCATATATTTCTATAAAAAGCTAATAAATCATCCAAACCCAGTTGCATGATGATGCGTGTTAGTTACTCCGAGTGCTCTTATTGCCCGACATGCTCTATGTAGCTTCTGGCGCAAACAGATCGTCTGTAATTAAATCTAACAAGCTCTCAATGTTCAGAGGTCCCAACTGAACTGCGGCGCTATTAGAACTATAAAAGCTAGAAATTATCAGGGAGAGTCAAGCTCGTTTTAATCATATTCTAGCATGTTTATTGCAGAATGGGCACACTCAGCCAATGCTATGGCGTTCCAACAATGCTCTACCTTCTTCACACTCTGTAGTCACAGGGCACATTTGTTTGTCATTTACTGGCAATCGTTTCTTTTTACTGCATGATTTTAGTCGGGAGCCGACTTAGTTCTCTGACTTAGAAAGATGAGAGAGGTCTGTAATTTTCATCATAGGTACACTTCAACTATGAGAGACAAAATGAGAAAAAAAATCCAGGAAATCACATTGTAAGATTTTTAAAGAATTTAATTGTAAGTCATGGTGGGAAATAAGTATTTGGTCACCCACAAACAAGCAAGATTTCTGGCTCTCACAAACCTGTAACTTCTTCTTTAAGAAGCTCTGCTGTCCTCCACTCGTTACCTGTATTAAATCCTGGATTATATTTTTCTCATTGTGTCTCTCATAGTTGAAGTGTACCTATGATGAAAATTACAGACCTCTCTCATCTTTCTAAGTAGGAACACTTGCACAATCAGTGGCTGACTAAATACTTTTTTGCCCCACTGTAAGTGCCCTACATTGTGCTTCACCATTCCTCAATTTCTATGTAAGTCGAGGCCATGGGTCCAGAACATTGAAGACTTTCAGCATTAAAAAGTCTTGATGACCTTCATTTGTACATAATATTCTTTTTTTTTTACCTGACTGGAAAGTGTCGTTCAGCATAGAGCTGGCATGTAGTAATATTAATTCATATAGAGGTATGCATCGCTTACTGTCCACGATGCGTTCTGTGAAATTGCATGTGAAATCTGGACGTTGTCAGAACACCATACATCACTGCATCATGCTGTATAGGTCTGATCAGGACTGTTTTTTAATCTACAGCAAGCTTCATCCCATTCTCTCTTCACAGTAATAATGAACTCCTAATGTTACAATCCAAATCTTGCTCTTACACTAGTCATAGTTCTCAATTTTTGGTCTATCTGAACATTACTCTAATTCAACCCAAATTCTTTCTCTTAGCATTGTGAAAAGCTCTATGCAAATAAATTGCAGTTGATATTAAATTCAGCACTGTGCAAAAGTATTAGGCCACCATTAATACAACCAGAAAATACAAGAAGTTTGTATGCAAAATTAAAAAACTGAATAAATTTTAAAAATCTGCTTTGATAGGTTACAATGGCAAGTATATAGAGCGCCCTCCCCTTAACCTTGAGCAATAGCAGCATCTGGCTGAGTTATCAGGACGCCAAGTTGACCCTTCTACAGTCTGAAGAAGCTTGATCAGGAATGGCCTACCTAGCAACCAAGAAATCATTTTTTCAAAAGGAGAACAGTGTGAAAAGGCTAAGATACGAGAAGCTCACAAACATTGGAATGAAGATCAGTAGAAAAGAGTATTATGGAGTGACAAATCCAAGGTTGAAATTTTTAGGTGCAATTGTCGACAATATGTTATATATGGTCATTATACTATTGGTAAAACAACAAATCTAATGGTCGATCAAAACGTGGTTCTTGCGATGTGGGCACAGATCCAGCACGCGTAATGCATCTGAGTTGTAAGACCTACTCAACATCATTGTCTTCATATTGGTGCTTATAAGGAGCTAAGGAGCTAATAACCCAAGAGTAAACACCTCCACCAAACGTCACAGTTGGACGTATGAGTCTGGTGTGGCACAGTGGATAGTGCTGTGGTCCCCCTCCAGAAACCTGGTTTGAATCCAAGTCTGTAAGGAGTTTGCATGTTCTCCTTGTGTCTTCATGGGTTTCCTCCATGTTATCTTCATTGCTCTGACATTTCAAGGATATGTGGCAGCGTTAAGTCAACAAGTGTCTGTAAAGTGTCACAGTGTGATTGTGTTCATGTGCCCTGTGATATACACCATTCAAGGTAAAACAATATAAAACTACTGACTTCATTTGACATGAAACTGAAGGCTTTGAATTATGAATGCATTTTAAATGGAAATCTTGTAGAGTGGACATATTTTGGTTTCTCTACCCAGAGTGCCTACAGTGTAAAACCATGAACACTGGATCACTTTCTGTTTCATCTTCAACGTTTTGTAGTTTTGAGTATATGAAGTTGTAAGAGTAATTGGTAAAATATGAACCAGACAGCAGTATTTGCCAAGGATAGCTCATAGCATCCCTGTATTTTAATATAATAATATCATGTATGGTAGAAGTTACTACTGAGGGGAAAAATATTAAATGCTAGAATTTGGAGTACCTTCATCTTACATTCAATTGCATGTAGTGTAATATGCTTTCTTCCTGTAGGCTACTGCTTAAGACACACCTTTAGGCTACTGCTTAAACATGCTGGCTTTCCACTTTTGTTCTGATGTTTTGTGCTTGTTAGGTTGGCTGTTGAAGACAATGCAACTTTATTAGCATCCCTGCTACACACTACATGTAGACATGGATGATGTAGTTAAAACCAGTCTTTATATTATTACTTTACATTGATTATCATATACTTCCAATCTCAACTCTGCTTATCTCACTCTAAGGGATAGTTCACTTTCTCCCAAATGGAAACCGTGGCTAGTAATAAAACTGCACATGATAACAATGCAGACTGAACACCATTGTATTTGTTAAACCAGTCAGCACATGTCTGTGTGTAAGTTTCACCCCTCGTGACATGTCTAGAATAGCAATAGATTTCCTCTGCATAATGTGCCTGTGAGCTTTAATGGTGGTGGAGGTTGTGTCACTCACATGCCCACACAAATATTAATTTTAGATGCACAGCTTCAGCATCTGACTCCTTATTATACTTATTGACTAGGTTAGAATAATGGTTTCACTTCCTAAGCTGATAAAAAAGCCAATGTCAGCATTTTCCAACAGTGCATTGCAATGTATTAGTTTATTTAGGATTGTGGAATAGCTCTAGAAAAGCTAAAAAAGAGTCTAGCACGTAATAGTTTAACCACAGAGAAATCAAATAAGGTCTACTGTCTGATAAATGTGTGTTTTTGTTGAAACTGAAGAAAAAAAATACACTAGAGTGGAAATTATTGGACAACATTTCTTTATTTGTAACATTATTTTGGAGTTGTGTTTACGCTATATAGAAAAAAGTTTGTGGACACCCAGACAATAAGCCCTGGATCGCTTTTGGCATTCCAGTGCAATTTCAAGGTATCCGGTGGAGTTGAGATTAAGCTTCTGTGCAAGCCAGCCAAGTTCTCAATCAACGTTGGCAAACCAATTCTCTATGGAGTCTGTTTAAGAACAACAGGGCAGAAGGTTGATGAACTGACTTGTTGGAAGTGGAAACCTGTAAATGTGTCATATTGAGAGTCACTGGAGTATTCAATACAACCCTTTCTATTTTTTGTTTACTCTGTTTGTACACTGTTTTCAGTTACACTGTTTGTCTGTGGAGAATCCAGAAATGTACACATTATATTATGAATGTATTTGACAAAGAGACAGGAAGCAGAGCTGGAGGTGGCAGAACTAAAGATGTTGAGGTTCTCTTTAGGAGTGTCTAGGGTGGACAGGATTAGGAATGAGATCATCAGATGGACAGCACAGGTTGGAAAATTGGGAGACAAAATCCGAGAGGGAAGACTGAGATGGTTTGGACATGTGCAGAGAAGGGATAGTGGATATATTGGTAGGAGGATGTTGGCGATGGAGCTGCCAGGCAAGAGACGGAGAGGAAGACCAAAGAGGAGTTATTTTGGTTGTGGTAATGAAGATATGCAGGGAGTTGGGGTGAGAGTAGAGGACGTGGAGGACAGGGTGAGGTGGAAACGTTTAACTTAAACTCGCTGTGTGACCCCTGATAAAAGGAGAGCCGAAAGAAGAAGAAGAAGAAGAAGAAGAGGAAGATATTATGAATGTATTACCTACACGTGGTATGTTTCAATAATTAGAAGGGGTGTCTACAAACTTTTGTCTACATAGTGCATGTTTCGTTATATTTTCTGCTTTGGTTAACATTTGAGAAATGTACCACTTTTATATTGGTGATGAGTTTTGCATAGCACTAGGAGCCACTGGAGGTCATGGCCATGTGTAAATGAGAGCATGCCACTGTGATTATAGTAATAAGCTTTATGCAGTGTGTGGAACTGGAGTTGCGAATATGGCCAGAGCCATTTAATTTTCAACGTGATGCCAGTCAGAAGGGCAATCCGACTCTTGCATTAAGCTGGAGGGGATAGTATGAGTTTATAAGAGATCATGGCCAGGTCATTCACTGAAGAAATGTGTGGGAGGAGGGCTGCTTGTGCTGAGCAAGCCAGAACCTCAGACGTAAGCCTTAATATCACTTATATACAGATGCCACAGTTGTAAAGAGTATTAGCATTATTAATTCAATTTCCAACTCATTTCACCAGCTTCCAAAAATCCGGTCTACCTAAAACCTGGTGGTTTCCATTTGAAATGTTCTCATTTCAACAACAGTTTGGACTTTCTATAGTTAGATTTTTTTCTTAATCATTTACTTTTGGTTAGGGGTGGCACAGTAGCTCAGTGGCTATCACCTCTGTTTCACAGCAAGAAGGTGCTGGGTTCAATCCCAGGGTGGAGCACCATATGACCAAAAGTTTGTGGACACCCACAAATTATATCCAAAACATGGGTATTATTATAGAATCCCCCCTCCCCTCCTTTGTTCTTCTTTCCACTAGATTTTGGAACATAACTGTGAGGTCGGGTTCTGATGTCAGACAATAAGCCCTGGTTCATTTTTGGCATTCCAGTGCATTTTCAAAGTGTCTGATGGAGTTGAGGTCAAGCTTACATAAAACCAGCCAAGTTCTGAATCAAAGTTGGCAAACCAATTCTCTACGAACTTTGTTTAAGGACAGCAGGGCAGAAAGTTGGTGAATTGACTTGTAAATGTGTCATACTGAGAGTCACTGCCACTGTTTGTCTATGGACAATCCAGAAATGTATGCTTTATATCGTGAAATAGCAGAGATAATTAGAAGAGGTATCCATAAACTGCAATTGTAAATTAGTAATGTACAAAAGTACAGTTTCATCGAGACATTGATCGTCCTACCAATCTGGACTGAAATGTGAATTTAGGCATCAAATCATGTTGTTGTTGCTTGTTAGAGTTGCTTAAAACCCATTTGATTTGTTTTTTCTTTACCAGTGGAGAAATGCATGAGCTCGATGCAGACAGGGAATCAGATGGTAAAGCTGCGAGGTGGCTCCAAAGGTCTCGTGCGCTACTTCTATCTGGACGAGCACAAGTCCTGCATCCGCTGGCGGCCCTCCAGGAAGAACGAGAGGGCAAAAAGTAAGTTTGTTTGCAGCATGAGTAGCCAGCTTTTACCATTTCAAACTAGGGTAGTTATTAAACCACAGTCTGTTATTGCATGCTAAAAATCACCAGTGCTTGAATTCCAATATGTCAGTACAGGGTACCGTAGTTTATATTAGGTTGGTTCTACAACATCTGACATTTTCACTCTGTTATATCTGAGTGGAAAATTTGTTTTCAGTGTGATTGAGGTCCGGTGAATTTTGCTGTGCAAAGTGTTCCAAATCTGGCAACTTTGTTTGACAGAACCCGCTGACAGAAACTCTTTTTCCAGTCTGTGACATCCATTTGTTCATTTCTTCAGTGCTTTCACTGTGCAAAATCTGGCATAGCAACACATTTTTGTACATTGTATACATGAATATAGTACAACACAATCAAAACCTAATTTAATTGCTTCCTTTTCTTTTAGAAGCAAGGTTAGCAGGTTCACATTTTCTATGGTACTCTCATTCAGGGTTTTCAGTGGATACAGTGGTTTAGCAAGGTTAAGAACTTTTATCAGCTTGCTACAATTATGCTAATTAAACTAACATAATTATGACTTTCATTTATCATGACCTCACGACAAGGCCATGCAGGCTGAAAAACAACATGTGACTCAAAAACTCATATCTTCATAATTGTGGTTCTTAATCATTAATTCCAAAAGAGTCACTAATTGGCCATCAGCTAATGCCAAGGCAACGTTATGTGCACCAAATCTAAATGTAATACAGCGTGACTAGCAGTACAACATTTGGCTTTTAGCTGCAATCATTTGCAGCATTTTTTAAAGAAATTACAAAAAAATAATAGTTAGACAAGCCACTTGTTTAAATAATTCTATGCATTTTGAATGCATGTACAGTAGAGAGACTAATTGTCACTGGTCAGGCTCATGTACAGTGCCCCAGTACAGTGTTGCTATGCACTAAATTTCAGGGGTAAAAAAATCTACTTTATCCTGGGTTGCTGAGCAGAACTACAGGACATTCCATACAAATTAACTACAGTCACTATGTTTCCCATAACGCTCCAGCATCTTTCCGATAGCTTGAACAGCTAATGCTTTCAGTCAGAGTCAGATTTTCTCATGGTGTAATGAACATCCACAAATATATATATATATATATATATAAAGTCAGCCACACTGCAGGGAAGAAAATGATAGCTCATAGCTATATGTTTAGTTAATGCATTAGTGTTAATTTGTTCTTCATTTCTCATCCATGACAGAGTAACGCCGACTTTAATCTTAAATCACTCAAATCTATTTATTGTTTATCAGGCTTATTTAAGCTCAGATATGCCCCTATGACTGATTGACAAGCAGATTCTATGTGCACCCCAGTACTACAAAGAGTCTAGAAACATGCCTGGTCTGGTGTAATTTTAAGAGTTCTCATTTATATCAGTAAGAACACTGAAGGAAATAATTTGTAGCCTACAAATTTCTATCAGTTTTAATGTGTGCTTTGTCTTTAATTCTTTCTGCAAGTAACGGCGAGGTTTAGCAGCATCCAAAGCTTTTTTCAATCCTGTCTTGCAGTATATAGTCAGGTCAAAGCCATTTATATTGTGCTTTTTACAGTGGATTGTCTCAAAGCAGCTTTACAACTATCACAGCCTAACTGAGGAAGCCTAGGGTGACAGTGGCAAGGAAAAACTCTAAATAAAATATTATAAGGAAGAACCCTTGGGATGACCAAGACTCCAAAAGAGAAAGAACCTCCTTTGGCAGTCTAGACGTTGTATATAAGAATTAAACAAAGTTATCTAGCTCTACCTACTGAACTACCTGAGCTACTTGTATATTGTAGTGGTGCTTGAAAATTTGAGAAAAGGTTCTAATTCTAATTTTCTTCTCATCTAAATGCAACGAAACGTTTCCAGTAACTGTTGATCAGTCTAGCATGACAACCTAGAGGAACTGTTCAGTGTTCTCTTGATGGCAAACTCATGAACATTAACATCTTGAGAGAGGCCTACAGTTGTTTAGAAGTTATTCTGGTTCCTTAGGGACCTTACAGACTATTACATTCCATGCTATTGGATTGATCTTTGTTGGTCAAGTGTAACAAGGTCTTGAATTTTCTCCATTTGTACCCTATCTGTTTGACGATGGATAGCTGGAGTCCAAACCTTTAAGAGATGGTTTTGCAATTGTTCCCAGCCTGATGAGCATCAACAACTCATTTTCTCATGAGGTCATCAGAAATCTCATTTGTTCGTGCCATAATCCACTTCCAGAAATGTGTTGTGAAGAGCAGACTTTGATGGATCCCTGCACTTTAAATACAACTGGGTGAGCACTCACACCTGATTGTCATCCCATTGATGGAAAATACTTGACTCTTAATTTCACCTTTAACTGCTAAGCTTAGAGGCTTACATACTTTTGCCACTCACATATATTTAATATTAGGTTATTATCCTCAATAAATAAATGACCATGTGTATTATATTTGTCTCATTTATTTCATTCAGTTCTCTTTATTAACATTTATGACTTCTATGATGTTTTAGGTCATATTTGTTCAGGAAAGTAGAAAATTCTAAAGGGTTCTCAAAATTTCTAGCACAACTGTATATGTACTTGGAGAAAATGGGGAGGATCAATAACAAGTTGTAGCTAATGTCTTGTCGAGACTTTGTTATGGAAACAAAATACCTGCAGTGTTGTTGTTCCAACAAATTTGAAATGGGATACTGTTCAGTGATTGGCTAGTAGTACTACAGTGTTTTGATGTTTTGTCTAGTGACTCATTTTAAACCCTCACTACAACACCCACTTGCCAGTATTGCCTGCTAAAAGGTTAACAGATTGTCTACTTTAAATGTAGAGTATTGGTGGCAGCATTAAAATGACAGTTATTCATGGCAGTGTTGAGTGTGTCTGTGGCAGTAAGGATGAAGTTCATTCCGTTCATAGGCTGTAACACAGCAGACAGGGGAATTAATCAGCTGCTTAAGTAGCCTCAATAATTCATCGACTTTAACCGGAAAGGTTTCAGCCACTTGACTGACCCAGACAAGCACATACCTTTTCCGTGTTGCAGTTACAACTGCAAGACAATTTTGATTCATCTTTGCAATCACATCCATTTCTGCATTAATAACTGATCAGATGTGATCTGACTGTCATCAACATCATTGTAGCAGAATTATACATTCAATACAAAAAAATAGGAGCTGACCAGGCTGCACAATATTGAGGAGAAATTTTAGACCCTCTGGAATTTTTCACATGAAAAGGAGCCTCAAGCAATCTCAGATAGGTTAAGGTCTGGGCTATGATGTGACCATTTCAGTGCAATTTTCAATTCGCTGAGCCTCAAAAATTGCAAGTAATGACACGGTTGTTAAGGTGCTGGACTACCAGCCAGTAAGTAGAGGGAGGAAATTCCAGCATTCTCCAAGCTACCACTGTTGGGCAATTGTGCAATTTTCTTAACTCTCAGCTGCTCAGAATGTGCTCACTGTAATTCCTTCCATAAAATGACAAACGTCCAAAAATACATTACAGGTATGTGTCATTTAATGACCACTTTACGTTCTGTGAAACTTGAGGAAAGACTCATTTCCAGAACAGGCAATGCAGTATCACCTTTTAAACCCTTTACATAGGTCAATACAGCACGCCGCTACTTGTACGACGGCACAGCGGTCAAATGACCAGCACTTGGGACTTCTAGGTATATGTATGGTCCTTAATCGATTGCACATTTACAGGTACATTTACTGCAGTTATCAGATGCTCTTACCCAGAGCAACTTACAAGTCATACAGTCTTACTCAAGAACCCAACAGTGGCAGCATGGCAGAGGTGGGATTTGAACCCTGGACTTTCTAGTCTACAGTCCCGTACCTTAACCACTAAATGCTGTAAACTGAGCTGAACAAACTGTACCTATAATCTAAATCTAAGCATTTTTATCAGACACCATTATCCAGAGCAACTTACAGTTAATACAGTCTTACAATCCAAGGAGTTGTGGGTTAAGGGTCTTTCTCTAGGACCCAGCAGTAGCAGCTTGGCAGTGGTGGGGTTTCAATCCAGGACCTTCTAGTTCTGTATCTTAAACACTTAGCCACCATAGTCCCAGTACCAAAAACTGTAGTGTTCAACTGGAAATACAGACTTTTGCTGTTATCTTTGTGTTATTTTTTCACCTCCTTACCTGCTGTGTTGTGTAATTTTAGCAGGATGCCCATTCCTAGGGAGAGTAACTGTAGTATTCATATTGTTCATCCATTTGCTGAAAATCAAGTCTTATTGTAGATTGATGAACACCCAATATAACAATAACAACAACAACAAAGCTTTGCAACCTATTCCAGCTTTGTGTATCAGTACAATTATTCTTCTAATGTCCTCTACAACCACCACACTCAACATATTTCAGTAATTGTACTTATTACCTTGACTTTTACATTGAATCATTTATCAGGCACACTTGTGACTTATAATTGATATAATTTTACAATCCAAGCAATTGTGGGTTAAGCGCAGAGGTGGGATTTAAACCCTGGACCTTCAAGACCACAGTCTTTTTTCCAGGAAATTGGAGGAATTATCCTTCTCTGGCATACTGGAGTAAAGTCATGAAAAGTACAATTTATTGTATGTTTTCAATTCAGGTAGAATATTTGTTTATTATTATGACTAGAATGAAGATTTTATGAGAAATCCAGGTAGTTCCAGTGTCTACATTTGTTTGGGCAAAGCGAGGTTGCAAGGTTGACATTGCTAAAGATAACAACTGACTATGAATTCATGGAAGTGTATCTTTTCAATGTCTGGCAATTTCGCTTGCATTATTCAATAGTTTAGCCTTGGGGACACTTCACAGAAATGGTATTCAGACAGCATGTTTTCATCTGAACCTGCAGTTTGTTGATGAAATCCTGTCATCACTCATCTCTCATATGCATCCCTAACACACAATACCACACTGGTATGAAATAATATACTTAATGACAGAATGCCTGATAATGTGGCATTCAGAAGCATGCCGTTTGTCATTTACAACAGGCAGCTTTATGTATTCAGCGACTAAAACCTAAAGAATGTATTTAATGTACAGGAGAAAGATATTTTTGGTCAGCAGATCTTCTACTAGTTTAATAAAATTGTTGACATTTAAAAATTAAATTAAACAAAATTACTCAAGCTAAAAGCTGTTCTAAGCATGGTTGTCTTAAGTCTGTCTTTGTAGAGTTTTGCTAAACCTACCAACGTGATGCTTTACAAAAGAAAATCGAAATAATCTTTCATTTCTCTACACAAACATGTTTGATAGGTGATTAGGTGACTACTGGGCACATGCACTGAATGGGCACTTTATATACAGTGGGGCAAAAAAGTACTTAGTCAGTCACTGATTATGCAAGTTCTCCGACTTAGAAAGATGAGAGAGGTCTGTAATTTAATCACTTCAACTATGAGAGACAAAATGAGAAAAAAAATCCAGGAAATCACATTGTAGGATTTTTAAAGAATTGAATTGTAAATCATGGTGAAAAATAAGTATTTGGTCACCCACAAACAAGCAAGATTTCTGTCTCTCACAGAGCTGTAACTTCTTCTTTAAGAAGCTCCTCTGTCCTCCACTCGTTACCTGTATTAATGGCATCTGTTTGACCTCGTTAACTGTATAATAGAAACCTGTTCACAGCCTCAAACAGTCAGACTCCAAACTCAACTAAGGCCAACACCAAAGAGCTGTCAAAGGACACCAGGAAGAAAATTGTAGACCTGCACCAGGCTGGGAAGAGTGAATCTACAATAGGCAAGCAGGTTGGTGTAAATAAATCAACTGTGGGAGCAATTGTAAGAAAATGGAAGACATACAAGACCATTGATAATTTCCCTCGATCTGGGGCCCCACACAAGATCTCATCCTGTGAGGTCAAAATGATCATGAGAACAGTGAGCAAAAATCCCAGAACTACACGGAGGGACCTGATGAATGACCTGCAGAGAGCTGGGACCAAAGTAACAAAGGCTACCATCAATAACACACTACGCCGAGAGGGACTCAGATCCTGCTGTGCCAGGCGTGTCCCCCTGCTTAAGCCAGTACATGTCCAGGCCCGTGCTGAAGTTTGCCAGAAGAGCATATGGATGATGATCCAGAAGAGGATTGGGAGAATATCATGTTGGTCAGATGGAAACTAGAATTTGT
This sequence comes from Ancistrus triradiatus, assembly GCA_025084515.1. Classification (NCBI taxonomy): domain Eukaryota; kingdom Metazoa; phylum Chordata; class Actinopteri; order Siluriformes; family Loricariidae; genus Ancistrus; species Ancistrus triradiatus. Next base: position 148,034 of record JAJAGP010001709.1, read on the forward strand.
AAAATAGAAATTTTTGGGTAAAAACTCAGCTTGCCGTGTTTGGAGGAAGAAGAATTCTGAGTTGCACCATACCTACTGTGAAGCAAGGGGGTGGAAACCTCATGCTTTGGGGCTGTTTTTCTGCAAAGGGGACAGGACGACTGATCCGTGTTAAGGGAAGAATGAACGGGGCCATGTATCGTGAGATTTTAAGCCAAAACCTCCTTCCATCAGTGAGAGCATTGAAGATGGAACATGGATGGGTCTTCCAGCATGACAATAATCCCAAACATAACGTAAAAAGCATTTCAAGGTTCTGGAGTGGCCTAGCCAGTCTCCAGACCTCAACCCCATAGAAAATTTGTGGAGGGAGTTGAAAGTCCGTGTTGCCCCAAAACATCACTGCTCTATAGGAGATCTGCATGGAGGAATGGGCCAAAATACCAGCTAGAGTTTGTGCCAATCTGGTGAAGACTTACAAGAAACGTTTGACCTCTGTCATTGCCAACAAAGGTTATGTTACAAAGTATTGAGTTGTACCAAATTTATTGACAAATACTTATTTTCCACCGTAATTTACAATTAAATTCTTTAAAAATCCTACAATGTGATTTCCTGGATTTTTTTTCTCATTTTGTCTCTCATAGTTGAAGTGTACCTATGATGAAAATTACAGACCTCTCTCATCTTTCTAAGTCGGAGAACTTGCACAATCAGTGACTGACTAAGTACTTTTTTGCCCCACTGTAGACACCCACCTAGTAACATGTTGGACCTCCTTTGGCCTTCTACCCCATCCCAGAGTTCCTCTATAGAATTAAGAGCTGGGGGACTGTGAAGGCCAGGGAAGCATGGAAAACTCGCTGTCATGTTCCTGGAACCAATCCATGATTATACGACCCTTGTGGCATGGTGCATTGTCCTGCTTAAAGTGTCCTCCTGCCATAGGGCAAACAGCTGCCATGAAAGGATGAACTTAGTCAATGCTTAAGTAAGCCCGGCTATTCGACTGCCTCATTCAAAGATATTCAGATTGCTTGAATTTCCCATTCTAATGTGGATTCACACTAAAACTAATCTACATAAAACTTGCTCACTTGATTTTATGCTGTACCCTGGGGTCACGTGTCTAATTTCCATACAGGGAAGCTCAAATCGTGGAAGGGCATGTGTCTCTAATATAGTGGTCACTCAGTGTAGGTCGATTAATAGAAATAAACAACTGTGTGTGTGTGTGTCTCTGTGTGTGTGTGTGAGTGGCTGTAACAGCACTTTCTTGTTATACATCAAGAATATTAACCTGTAAAATGTGATCTGCTTTATCAGTTCATTTTCTTGTCAGCTGTTTTAGTTCAAGTGCTTCTTGTAAAGAAGACGGCCAACCAGCATTCAGCCATGGAAAATGAAGGAAATTTTGTTGTATGATGCATGAACCCCCCTGACTATACTTTGTTCCAGAAATTGGTTTGGATATAGATTACTCTGATAGCTGGAGCCCAGTTTTCAACCTCGATTTATTTTTCAGAATGTCATTTGTAATAGCAGGAACTGGTGGTTCAGATAGCAGGTTATAGCATTATAATACCCCTTACATTATATTAGGGATTGTGGGATAGTGGGAATTTGACAGTATTATTATTAGATTAGTCTCTCATGGACATCATTATTATTGTCAGTTAAGGCTTTTTAAGTTTTATTTCTGAACAAAATGGTCTGTTTTTTTTTTCATGTCTTGTCAACTCATCTGTCCAACCAGTTACATCAGAATTGCTTTGCTTTATCTCTTCCTCCACTCTCTGTTTTCTACAGTCTCCATAGACTCCATCCGGGAGGTGTGTGAGGGGAAGCAATCAGAAATCTTCCAGCGTTATTCAGATGGCAGCTTTGACCCAAACTGCTGCTTCAGCATATACTATGGAGAACACATGGAATCCCTGGACCTGGTATCGGGTACGGGTGAAGAGGCGCGCACCTGGATTACCGGCCTTAAGTACCTTATGGCAGGCATAAGCGATGAGGACAGTCTGGCCAAACGCCAGCGCACTCGTGACCAATATCCTTTTTCAGTCAAATAATCCACCATACTATTTTATTTACAATATTAAACTCCCGCCTCTGCTCATGGATCCACAGTGTTGATTGGCTGTTCAACGTTGTTGATGCGATCCATTGGTGATTGTCCTGCCATGCCTCCGTACAGAACTACACGACATCGTTCTGCATACCAGTACAACAATAACCAATTAATATAGGAATCTGTTATAATTCTTAAGTAAAATATGGTAATTAGAATGAGTGACTGTTCCAGTTTGCCATATTAAAAAAATGACGACCGTGAAAACAAAAGAATAAACTGGTTAGGACCCAAATGCAGTATGGAATTGATGAACCAAAATATAAATAACAAAAAGAAATGAAAGATAACACCAAAGGAAACAAAAATAATCAATAAAGAAAAACCCACGCTCTGCAGCACCAATGGCGTAACGGGTCCGGGCATGCGCAGTGCGCAGGATCCCAAGCGGAGCTTCTGCGAGTGCGTGCCACACAGATAACAAACAACGCGCATTGAATGAAGTGTGGCATGCACACTGGGAGCGAAGAGGACGAGGTTAGAGAGCTCTGCGTCCTCTTCAAAGCGCGAGGAAGAGGGGAGCGGCGGCGTGAGAGGCTCGAAACAGCCAGAGAGGCCCGGGAGACGTGAAAACAAAACGAAATAAAATAAACCTGGCCCTATTCTATAAACTAAGGCCCTGTCTACCGAGCAATCTCCTAATTGCCCCCGTCTGGAGGTCTCTGAACCTCCAGACGTATCGTTGTCCCTATAACACAAAAGAAACAAAGAAAATAAAAGGAACAACGATCGGCGTCTCAAAAGTAAGCCGTGCACGCGTCACGTGCGTCGAGTCGCCGGGCATAACAGTGCTCCCTCTGACGGTAAGATAGGAATGGTGCGACACTGTGTGAGCCCAGAAGTGTGTTTATATAGGCTCAACAACAGGTGTCGCCACTTGCACGTGAAATGCCCGGGAATGGCTGAGGCACATGCGATCGCGCTGGCTCACGCCGCCATGTGGGATCAACGCTGGCCACTAGCGGCCAAAGCGTAACCCCTGATAGTAACCCCCCAGCGTTTTAACTGCTGGCATATAACTGCAAAATATCCACCAGACAGTAAAGCATTTAACCACCACTCTTCTGTTTCGTACATTGGTTTCTGTTTTATACAGTACAGTATATTCTGTACTTGAAATAGATATATTTATCTGCCAAAAGAAGCCTGACCCTGTGGGTCAGATGCATATTGGAAGTGGATGGATTTATACTGGCTAAAAATAGTCTCAATGTGGTTTAAATATCTGGAGCTGTATTAAATCCATCTTGGGTGAATTTACACCTGATTTTAATGTGGCTAATCCCTGTCCTGTCCCTGTCATTCCTTATACACATGAAATGGCATAGCACAAAATAGTCTTGCTTCCAGCCGTCATATTTTCTAGCAACTGCTAACAATTACTAAATATACTCCAGCTGTTTAGTTGACTACTAACAACATTATAGTTTACAGTATTGTAAACATTATACAATACTGTGCAAAGGTCTTAGGCTACCATTGCATTAGATATACATTTACAGCAGACACCCTTACCCAGAGCGACTTACAGTTGATACAGTCTTACAATCCAAGCAATTGTGGGTTAAGGGCCTTGCTCAAGGACCCAACAGTGGCAGCTTGGCAGAGGTGGGATTTGAACCCTGGACCTTTTGGCTCATAGTCCAGTACCTTAACTGCTACACTACCACAGTCCTAATATAATATATTACAGTCTTTGTAGTCATTATACCATTGTTAAAACAAATATATATGCACCATATATGTTTTAACAATGGTATAATGACCACAAATAAATATTTCTGTCTCTTCATTAGAATATAACCAGAAAATACAGGAAATTTGTATGCAGTATTAAAAGACTGGACAAAATCCAAAAATGAGTATTGTAGTATATGGAGTGAGACATCCAAGGTTGAAATGTTTGGGTCCAATCACTGACAATATATTTTATATATCATTATACCATTGCTACAACAACAAATCTAATGGTGAACTAAAACTTGTGCACAATACTGTATGTTCCCCACAGCTACCAAGTGTTGATTTGAAGTCTGTTGTTCAGAAAAGGTTCTTCAATATGCTTTATCTGTGTTTTCACGTTACTTCTGCAGTTTGGAATACGTGAAGTCCTGGAATACAGTGGTACTTGAAAGTTTGTGAACCCTTTAGAATTTTCTATATTTCTGCATGAATATGATCTAAAGCATCATCAGATTTTCACACAAGTCCTAAAAGTAGATAAAGAGAACCCAGTTAAACAAATGAGACAAAAATATTATACTTGGTCATTTATTCATTGAGGAAAATGATACAATATTATATATTAGTGAGTGGCAAAATTATGTAAACCTTTGCTGTCAATATCTGGTGTGCCCCCCTGTGCAGCAATAACTGCACCTAAACGTTTCCTGTAACTGTTGATCAGTCCTGCACACCGACTTGGAGGAATTTATCCCATTCCTCCGTGCAGAACAGCTTCATCTCTGGGATGTTGGTGGGTTTCCTCACATTAACTGCTCTCCTCAGGTCCTTCCACAACATTTCTGTTGGACTAAGGTCAGGACTTTGACTTGGACATTCCAGAACATTAACTTTATTCTTCTTTAACCATTCTTTGGTAGAACGACTTGTGTGCTTAGGGTCGTTGCCTTGCTGCATGACCCATATTCTCTTGAAATTCAGTTCATGGACAGATGTCCTGACATTTTCCTTTAGAATTCTCTGACATAATTCAGAATTCATTGTTCCATCAATGATGGCAAGCCGTCCTGGCCCAGATGCAGCAAAACAGGCCCAAACCATGATACTACCACCACCATGTTTAACAGATGGGACTTATGCTGGAATGCAGTGTTTTCCTTTCTCCAAACATAACACTTTTCTTTTAAACCAAAAAGTTATATTTTGTCTCATCCATCCACAGACCATTCTTCCAATAGCCTTCTGGCTTGTCCACGTGATCTTTAGCAAACTGCAGATGAGCAGCAATGTTCTTTTTGGAGAGCAGTGGCTTTCTCCTTGCAACCCTGCCATGCACACCATTGTTGTTCAGTGTTCTTCTGATGGTGGACTCATGAACATTAATATTAGCCAATGTGAGAGAGGCCTTCAGTTGCTTAGAAGTTACCCTGAGGTCCTTTGTGACCTCGCCAACTATTACACACTTTGCTCTTGGAGTGATCTTTGTTGGTCGACCTCTCCTGGGGAGGGTAACAATAGTGTTGAATTTCCTCCATTTGTACACAATCTGTCTGACTGTGGACTGTTGGAGTCCAAACTCTTTAGAGATGGTTTTGTCACCTTTTCTAGCCTGATGAGCATCAACAACTCTTTTACTGAGGTCCTCAGAAATCTCCTTTGTTCGTGCCATGATACACTTCCACAAACGTGTGCTGTGAAGAGCAGACTTTGATAGATCCCTGTTCTTTAAATAAGACAGGTTGCCCACGCACATCTGATTGTCATCCCATTGATTGAAAACACCTGACTCTAATTTCACCTTCAAATTAACTGCTAATTCTAGAGGTTCACATACTTTTGCCACTCACTAATATGTAATATTGTATCATTTTCCTCAATAAATAAATGACCAAGTATAATATTTTTGTCTCATTTGTTTAACTGGGTTCTCTTTATCTACTTTATGATGTTTTAGGTCATATTTATGCAGAAATATAGGCAATTCTAAAGGGTTCACAAACTTACAAGCACCACTGTAGATCTAATCATTATGATTCCCTCATAACAATAATTGAACAAAGCCACATTGACTCCACAAAATCGATTGTAAAGCTGGATACATTATAGCCTGTGGGCAGAACGTATTGGATTGTAGTGCATATTTTAAGTCCATTGTGTGGAGTTCAGCTCCCTAACCATGTGGATTACATGGCTGAAGCAGACTTTTGCAGAGGCTGACAAGAATGGCGATGGCAGCTTGAGCATCAGTGAAGTGCTGCAGCTCCTGCATAAGCTCAACGTCAACTTACCCAGGCAGAAAGTCAAGCAGATGTTCAAGGTAAATGCACATGTAATGAGACTGGATTTTTTGTGTGTCTGTAATCATCTCTGGTAGACTTTGCTTTGTATAGATTAAGCCATTAATGCGCAGTTAATGCCTTTTATGTCAGATCCACTTTGCTGAACCACATTGTAACGTGGAAGAAGGATCAAGAACACCAGGAAAACACAGAGCTCTTAATTTAGATGTACCAAAAGCATGTGAGAAAGCTCTTAAGTAGTGTATAGGGTCCTTGACTTGACTGGCTAGGAGGGAGGTCAAGAACTGAAACCATTTTACCACTGCAAAAAAAAATTAACTCCAAACCCAAATCAGAATGATCAACTTTGTTTAGCTGGTTAATAAACATCCAGTGAAATGATTAGTGATGTGTTTAAAAACAAGGTTCCTCCAAGAAAGATCGGAAGGGATTTGCATATTTCACCATCTACAGTGCATAATATTATTAAACAATTTAAGGAATTTGAAGGAATTTCAGTACAAAAGGCAAGGGTGCAAGCCAAAACTGAAGACCCACGATCTCTGATCCCTCAAACGTCACTATATCAAGAACCGTCATTCTTCAGTAGCTGATATAATCACATAGGCAAGGGATTGGTTTATCAAACCTTTGTCAAGCACTGTAATACGGAGTTCCATTCACAAATGCTACTTAAAATGTAACTGTGCAAAAAACAAGCTTTATGTTAACCATGTCCAGAAGTAACATTGACTTCTCTAGACTTGGAGGCATCTGGGATGGACCATCACACAGTGGAAATGTGTATTGTGGTCAGACCAATCAGGATTCCAAATTGTTTTGGAAGAAATGCATACCATGTGCTCTGGACCAAAGACAAAAAGGACCATTCAGATTGTTATCAGCAACAAGTCCAAAAGCCAGGCACTGTCATGGTATGGGGTTGTGTCAGTGCCCTTGGAAAAGGTAATTTACACTTCTGTGATGGGAGCATTAATGCACAAAAGTACCTTGAAATGTTTAGAGCCTTCAAGACAACATCTTTTTCAAGGACGTCCATGCATTTTCAACAACACGATGCAAAACCACATGCTGTGTTACAAAGGCATGGCTGTGGAAGAAGAAGGTACGGGTCTGCCTGCCTGCAGTCCTGACCTGTCCCAATAGAGATTGTGTGAAGAATTTTTAAACGAGAAATGTGACGACAACCCTGCACTGTAGCACACCTTAAGACGTGTTTGCAGAAGCATGGCACAAAATAACACCTGAAACCCCTCATCTTTTGCTATCTTCGGTCTCAAAACCCCTTTTAGGTGATGTGAGAATAAATCGTTCAATATGCAGGAGGTATAGCAGTGATAAGTCTTATCTGGTGAATACAGCACAGGGCTATATGTCAAACTGAGTAAATGATAAGGCAAACTGGCCCACATGCTTGTGTTTCTCTATGTGTGTGTCTGCAGTGTCTAACTGCTCTCAAAAGTTGTGTTCCAGCCAGGCCAGATTAGTCTGTGTGTGTTAGTACAGTATGTGGTTGAGATCTCAACTCGACTCGGTAGGTCGCTAAGCTTCACAGTCCATCAGGACACATCCCATCTGCTCCACATGGACACAGATGGCCATTATTGTAAGACAGAACAAAGCATAGCAATCTGACCTTGTAAGTGTGTATAAGTGTGCCTCTTTGTTTCTTTGACTGTCTGGTGGCCTTGGTTCGTCTTTTTATTCCTTTTACCATCCTTGGCAGTTATGATCAATAGACATTCATTTATTCTTATCTGCCCAATCCTGGTCAGGGTTGTGGGAAAGCCAGTGCCTAGCCAGCAGCACAGATTTTTATTTATTTTATTATATTTTTAGATTTTTATTTCCTACGGCCATTGACCGGATGGATGTTAAATGGCGCATACCTGTAACTGTTCAGCGGTTACCACTGTAAAGACCTGAAGACTGATGAAACCTGTTTTTTCTGACTTGAAAATGAAGACAAATAATCCAACAGGTGTTATAATTTTTGAGAAAGTATGAGAGATTCTTCTGTAATGCCACTTTTCTATCTACATATAATATACTATATAGTTAGGTATAAAAAAAAACATTTAAAACATGAATATTAGTGCAGTCCAAGCTCATTATCTCAAATACCTCTGTGGCTGTTTTTGGTGAGAGGCGAGTTTGGCGACCTAATTTACAATGTACATGGTCATACATGTACAGTTTCTATTCATTTACACAAATTTGAGAAATAGTCCGTGACTGATGATTGTTTCTCTGATGCGAAGTACATGAAGTCTAGTATCCAATGAATAACATACAGGGGCTGTACATTATCCAGCGTTGCAAGTTCTGATTGTTCAAAACATCTCATCAGCGTTTAGGCCAGATAAAAGACTGAAGATGAGATTATCACATCCACAGAGCAATAACAATTCGCAGCGAGGCATCAGCAGAGTGAGCAGGCTCAAGGGAATTCTTCTGAGAATTTCATTGCTGGCAAGACATTTGTTACATTTCAGGAATGGCAAGGGCGAGAGCCGAGATTGGTGGCATGGAGGGAAATCCGTTCTGCCATCACAGGTGGTGAGAGATGAGTTTGGCGAGATGGGCGGGGGGTACCAAGGTTCGACTGTATATAGCCTCTCTCTCCTGTGCTTTTACAACAACACTTTTCAGGAGACTTTCCACTAGACTTTAGAATATGGATCTGTGGGCACTGATGTTGAAAAAGAAGCCCTGAATGTTGGGATTACAATTCATCTCAAGGGTGAGTGATGGAGTAACCTGTGCTTGCCAGCCAGGATATTCAAAGTTGGCAACTTTTATGGACTGTACATTTCATATCAGAAATCACAGAGATCACTCATGAAACGGGGTGTCTTCATACTTAGACACACACTGTACAGTCTAATTCTAAAGGAGATCCTGACAGGACAGATAGTGGTTACATCTCCCAATGAGATTAAACAGGATTTTTGCTGTTTTGCTGTATGGCCCCTGGTGTGTTAGAAAAAGGAACAAAAAAAACCACAGTACCACAGTACATGGAGGTGAATTGTGAAACCTTGCTGTAAGAAATCTGTATTGATGAAGATTTATGCAAGGATTTACCAACGTGTGGAGTTTCTTTTGAAGATTAAGTGTGAGTGATATCTTCTCGGAATGACCTGCTCCAGCACTCAGTGCACATGACCTGTTTTGGGATCTGCATGCATTCTCAACAGGGTAGTTCATATTGTCGTGGCCTTGCTTTCACTCTCTGCTTGACTTTTGACTCGGCAGACTCAAGCCGGCTGGCAAAGAGATGACAACATAAATAAACACAGTAGTCTGCTGGAAAAAAAATAACATTTCTTTTTTTCAATTGTAGAAGTTATTATTTTTAAGCGAATGCTGAGGGACCAGTTTTCGGCACATATTCGGAGATGTTTCTCATCTCTCTGTTCTGAGTGTGGTGTGGAGCAGAAGAGAGGCACCCTGCTGCTTTCTGAATCTCCTTTCCAGCTCACTGAGGCAGTGTTGGTTTATCCCTGAACATCATTTTTTGGGATAAATAGCCCAAGATCGTTGATCAGCTGTTAATAGAGGCCTAAAGTATCAAATGTAGCGGTGGTGAACAAGCAGTTCTAGCAAAATCAGAGAAATGATTTTACTGCAAAATCACACTGTTCCTTTTTTCACTGTGTGTTGGTTGCACATAATAAACTCAAATTTATTATAATGATCTTGGCAATGGTAGTACCCATTTGTCTTGGTAATTTGTCTTGCAGTGATCATCTCTATGAATAAATTATGTATTGTACCTTGTAAATTGTAAAATGACCAAAGTTTGCACACAGCTACACAGATGGGGCTTCTTTATTTTACCCCTTTCCACAGTTTTGAATAAGAATGAAGATAAATGTCGTTTGCATACAAAAAGGAAAATTGTGTGCCTGCTTTGATTATCCACAACTAATATAGGGATCTATTTGCATTTAGCTGAATGCACTAGGATGATGTGACACTCAACATCCAAAGACACAGTGGTATTGTTTGATCGTCCAATAAAACCTTTTGCTACATGGCATCAGATTCTTGTGTTTCTTGAAAACACAAACAAGACTTGGCGTGGCACTTTTTCTAAAGAAGGTTTCTTCTTTGTCACCCTGCTATGCAAGCCAGCTTTGTGTAAAGCTTGTGAGCTAGTTGCTTTATTTCATTGACAGATTATTTACCATACCGATAATTTTGTAGCCTATTTAAACTATTGGATATCCTAACTGGAGAAAATGGGGCTCTGCTCTTTTCAGGTATGATTGCTGCCATGTCTGTTTAACTGGTGGTGTTGTTTCGTATGTATTCATTTCGGGGGTTACACGATTGTTGCACTGGGTAGGAGATGTGAGTGAATCTCTGATAAGGTCAACCACAAACATTATTTTTGCATTATCTAATCAGTAGCATTTGATTAATTCACTGTTATTCAGTGTTCTGCCTCATCGACTTTCTGGATTTTTCTCCTCTGCTTAGGAGAACTCCTAAGCCTCCTAAAATTCCTCCTCCCAGCTCCTAACAGTTTTCATCTTAGGAGCTCTTTTAGGGGTTAAGATGCTTTATGAATAACTTTTATCTTTACTAGGATAAGTCACTCTTAGCACTAAGAATCTTTATGAATACGGCCCCAGGTGTTTTACTAATTAAACTGTAATCATTGATCAAATTATTTAAAATGGTGCGTTCACTTTGACGTTGAAGTATATAATGTGTAAACACAAATGGAAAACATTAGAATTATTTTATTTAATTAAAAAAAAAAGACAGGCTTTGACAGGCTATGATGATTTTCTGTAGGCAATGCATTTAACTTATTGATGAAACTAACTACATTGTTGTCTATAGGAAGCGGATACTGACGATAACCAGGGGACTTTGGGCTTTGATGAGTTCTGCTCCTTTTACAAGATGATGTCAACCCGACGAGATCTGTACCTGCTGATGCTGACCTACAGTAATCATAAGGATCACCTGGACACAGACGACTTGGCACGCTTCCTAGAGACTGAGCAGAAGGTGATACTGTGCTTCCATCTGAATTTTCAAAACATATATATTTTCAGGGAGAGATACCCCTTCAAACAGCCAAATAGAGCCAAATATATAGGAAGATGATGATTATATGTCAGCATTAGAAGTCGTACACATTTCCCAGAACAGTATTGTGAAACCCTCTTGGTTTCATGCCCTATTTCTCGACTCAGGCATGTAATTCAATAAGCTTAGTGATGAATATGCAGCTTGACTCTTGACAGTTAATATTTCCAAAGGCATTTTTATAATCACAGCATACTGTTAGAATTTCTTTCGCTCTCTTGCTCTGTACTATTCTTTTTCTCTCATACAGATACAGTATAAATACAGCCACCAAAAAATTCATGTGTTCCACAAATTTAGAACTTCTACAAACTTAGTAATGGGGCTCTCAGGGACTTTTCTTTTACAGCAATCAAACTAAATCAGCCAATTCAATTCAAGACTTTTTCAAACTAGTTCTTGGCTTCTGGCATTGTACCCATGTCAGCAGAGCTTATTAGTGTTATTAAAGCATAGCTTTTTATTTAAATTTGATTAGTTTCATATTAGTTTTTTATTACTTTTTTGTTTGAATTCTATTGGCAGAAAATCTGTCCCAAAATCATGTTCAAAATCAGTTTCAAAATACAAAAGAAAACCTAAATAAAGTACCAATGAGATTGCTGCTAAAGTCTGTGTTGATGACTAGAGGGCAGAGATTAATGCAATTTTATGGCTGTAATGTAACAGCAGAGCCATTACATTATTACAGCCAAAGTACTGTACATGTAAAAATAAAGAAAAACACAATAAAAATAGTGGAGATCTTTTTTGAGATATTGTGAACCTGAATCATTCAATCACTGTGTACTGAATTGTGACTCATGAATCATGAATCGAGTTTTGGCTGAAACAACGACTCGACCCATACAAGTTTAAGCAAGTGCGCCGAGTACCAAGCAAACGACTAGAACTGAGACAAATGTTTCTACTCAAAATGCGTTGAGAACCGAATTTGATGAGGTCCGAGGTGGTTGAGAACTGAGTACCACGGTATTATGTGTTATTGGTGCACATTAACTGAAAATCCTAAGCTGACCCCTAACCTGACAAAAACCAGTGAATGTTGGAAAGTGTGAAACAGACTGACTTTTGGATACATGTCTGATTAAGTGCATTGTCCAAAAATATATGAATTTTAAATGAGTTGTTTCCACTTCCAATTCAAAATACCCACTGAAGGAAATGAGATGGGATTGTTTCTTTGGAGAGAAAACCTAATTTCATGCAAATATTTATTGGATGCTTGTAACAAGGCCTTGAAATAAACACCTGCCTACCTACCAAATGCGGCTACAATTTGGCACTGGCAGCAGCTTTAATTTGCTAGCCAATCTGCCAGGTGATGTGATGGTTCCGCTCATATAAAAGTGTTTATTATATGGTCTATTTTTGCAGAAAGTATTTTTGTACATACACCTCACTGTACACTGCTTGACTGATGCAGAGGGTACATTGTAATTTATATATAGCTGATGTGCTGAATTTGGTGCTATACCACAGGTATGAAACAACATGCTCAAATAGTGTTGAAGACACAGTGCACAATAATCAAACTGTGACATATATGCTAATTTATATATGTATGCAACATATATGCTAATTTGCACACTCCTGTACACAGAAAGTCCCTGGAGAATTTAAAAATGGATGTTCAAACTCCACATAATAAATTAATATTGAATAAATCATTATTAATAAATCATGTGTGTTCTGTAGATGGTGGTATGGTTGCCAGCTGTAGAATGGGGTAATATAGTTCTCTGATAACTTGACATGACTAGAAAAAGGTTAATCGTGTCAGTTTTTTCATTAATGTGATTTTGTTTCTGAGACTAAAAGAAAAGCAGTGAACCAATGAAACCAAAGATGGCTTGCTAGTGCTGGGATTTGAACCCTGAGCCCTCTGAGCCATAGTCCAGAAACCACAAAATAAATTAATTGAATATATGTAGTATATACAGCATGTACGTACAATATAATAATGTAATAGTACAATACATTGAATTATTAATTATATAAATGACTATACAGTGAGGCTGAGACCACTGAAGGCTGAGACCACTACTGAAAATGGTTTATATATCTGAAAATGGACCTATATATCCAAAAATTTAAGAAAAAAATAAGTTTAAAATGAGTATTTAGAATCGCTGGTACAATCTGACAAAAATGATATAACTTACTTGCATTGTTTGGTTCAAATAACACAGAAAAATAAGATTTTATAAGGTTATTCTGGCTACTGCACAAGTGTATCCCGCCACTACAAAGGGGCCAAGACTTGTTGCAAGTTTAAAATAGGATTAAAGGGCCACCTACCGACGGTCTTAGCCGGCAAAGCGGGGTAGAATTTCATTGATGGCAAGACATTTGTCGCATTTTAAGCTTGGCGAAGGCGAGAAGGTTTTGCATTACAAATATAATGACTAAAGACACAACTCTATACTTTGCATTGATTACTTGAAGACAAAGAAAATCAAGGAGAAATTCACACCAGTTTTATTTATCTTGATCCTGCTAAAATCAGGGTTTCCACCCTGAACGCTAAAAGCTCTTACTGCTAAAGTTAGACTGTCTTCTTAAAAAGACAGTTAAGATATAGCTAGAAAACATGGAGAGGTCTGCACATACAGTGCTGGATGATTCCTGATTATGATTGGAATGGACAAATAGCTGATCACCTAATAAGCCTGATTAAGGCCCAGCTGTCAGGCTATCCAATCTGATTCCAGAGTGAGAGGACATTCCCCCACAGAATTAGCTTCATTATCTTGGATTATTTCAGACATGTACAGTCTCTATTCGTTTATGCAAATTTGAGAAATAGTCTGTGATTGATGATTGTTTCTGTGACACGAAGCACATGAAGTCCAGTCTGTGATGAATAACAGCAAAGTCATTATAAGATAAGTCTGTTCACTCCACCGTCATCTTGGTAACACCACCAGACAGTTATTTCCAGCCATACAAGACTGGACTCCTTGTATGGCTGGGGGGTGGGGGGTTACATTACACCTTTGCTAAAAGAACAAATCTAATGGTGGCCTAAGACTTTTGCACATTACTATACTGTATTTCATTGTTTAGATGTTAATTTGTTGTACTCTGTATTTGTTTCAGATGACAAGAGTCACAAAAGAGCACTGTCTTGAAATTGTATCCAAGTTTGAACCCTGCCCTGAAAACCAAAAGCAAGGGGTTCTGGGTATTGATGGTAAGACCTGATATACATTACAGCATTTGTATTGTTCCCAACAGACATCCAAAATGTCCTTACTATTTACCTCAGGTTTTACAAATTACATGCGAAGTCCCTCCGGAGACATCTTCAATCCCGAACACTACGAAGTCATTCAGGACATGACCCAGCCTCTGTACAACTACTTCATAGCCTCATCACACAACACCTACCTAATGGGAGACCAGCTGATGTCTCAGTCCAGGGTGGACATGTATGCCTGGGTCCTGCAGGCTGGCTGCAGATGTGTGGAAGGTCAGTTTCACTGAAGGAGTCAATGGCAGGATTCACTAACTCTATGCTTTAGATTATTTGTTGACTGCTTGAAAGGAACAAGCCAACAAAATACAGTCTATCCTCTTGTTTGAACCTAATTTCAAATTTTGCTCTAATCTTTTGTATGACATTTTAGTGGACTGTTGGGACGGACAAGATGGAGAGCCAATTGTACACCATGGCTATACCCTAACCTCCAAAATCCTCTTCAAAGATGTCATTGAAACCATCAACAAATACGCATTCGTTAAGAACCTGTAAGTCTAAACTTTGAGCTCTCTGGCAATACAGTACCTCAGTACTTGATTTCATTATACGTGGGTGGTACGCATGTATGGTGCAAATTCATTTCTGTAGGGGTGTGTGTACATTAGTTCCCATTTCCCCCTGAGATTTCATAAGCATCACTATTGCAAGGTGATAATCCAACCAAGATGCACTCATCCAGGTCTCTTAGAGGTTCCAGCAACTATTTTTAGATGACTTCTTGCAACATCTGCAGTATAAATCAGTTTTGGCAGCTGCCTGTTTTAGCTTGCGGCTATTGAATTCAGAGACAGGTCATAGTGGATAAAGATTTTGTGTCAAACAACTGTCAATCTACAATGTCTCTGTAATGTCCAGATTGAATACTGAGATGTATTATTTATCCATCTTCAATAAGACCTTAATTCTGACCAGAGTTGTAATGGATCTGGAGCCTGTCCCACTATATTGCAGCCAGAGTGCCAGTCCATCTCATAGCATCACTCATTCACATCTAGGGTCAGATTAGACTCGCCAGGCTAGTTTGTTTGCAATGGTCAGAGGAAACCAAAATACCAAGAGAGAATCTTTGCAGAAATTCTTCATGGGGAGATTATGCCCAGTCCACTGCACACAGACATACAGGACCAAACCCAGGTCCCTTGAGACATGTCACCCGAAGATATTTCTCAGCTAACTCTCTAAATGTGTCTTACTGAGCAAACAACAATCAATATTACAGTCACTTTTGCTATACTCGGCACAAAGTCCATAAAAAGTACCTCTTTATTGGTCCTTTTCAAGAAAATACAGGAAATTTGTATGCAGTATTAAAAACCTGAAACGAAATCAGACAAAACCGCTTATATAGCTTATAAAGTATTTAGTGTGACCTCCCCTTACACTTGAGCAATAGCAGCATCTGGCAGCTTCATCGGGATGGCAAGTTGACTCTTCTACAGTCCAAAGAAGCTTGATCAGGAATGGTCTTTTAGGAAAGGTAGTGCCAAGAAACCTTTTTCTGAAGGAAGAAAGGGATATGCTAAAGCTCACAAAGATTGGATTGAAGATCAGTGGAAAAGAGTATTATGGGGTGACGAATCCAAGTTTGAAATGTTTGGGTCCAGTCATTGACAATATATTAGAAATATATGGTCACCGTGCCATTGCTAAAACAAATCTAATGGTGCCCTAAGGCTTTTGCACAGTATTGTACATGGTTCCTGAAATATTTTTACGGTGTTTCGTACTATAATTTCTACAAAATGAGGACCTTTTTCTGTAAACATCAGACCAGGATCCTGAAACCAATAACTATAACAATGACTGCAGCCTCATACTGAAAAGAAACTGGTATAACTGAGATCTGGAAATAACTGGGACACTTAGTATGATGTATATCTTGTGGACTCGTGGACTGTGCTAAAATTTGCTAAAACTATATAGGTACTTTTAATAAGGGTATTTATAGAGACTGCTAAACCTAGGTATCTACATTGGTCTTATGTGAAGTCTTCTCCTTATACATCATCCTTGTTTGTGGCATTTTTCCCTCTGCAGGTATCCAGTTATTCTGTCCATAGAGAATCACTGCAGTGTACCGCAGCAGAAGAAGATGGCACAGTATCTGATGGAAATCCTCGGGGATAAGCTGGACTTGTCCTCAGTCAGAGCTGACGAGTCTGGACTTCTGCCCTCACCAGAATCCCTCAAAGGAAAAATTCTTGTCAAGGTTAGACTTTTACCATTACTTTTTGCATTGCAAAAATATAACATTACGTACATACTGTACAAGCCGAGCAATTGTGGGTTAAGGGCTTAAAGGCAGTTTGGCAAAGTTGAGACTTGAATTCTGGATCTTCTGTTCTGTAGTCCAGTACTTTAACTTTTGTACAGGTACTGTATGCCCATCCTTTTAATGAATAAGGTGTACATGCTGTTTGTAGGTGTATGTGCCTTTTCTATTGTAAATAGTACTCATTTCTTTGTCCTCCTACTACATGTAAATTCTCTCTCACCTATAACTATATAAACTGGTTCACATTCACTCATTTCATTGAGCCTCTGTTTCATCTGGCTGATCATCCATGTAGTTTGTAATGCTGTCTATCAATGCATTTTTGGTTTCCATCAAACAAAATATCAGGTTCATCATACCATCCTCTTAAGTATTATAGCTTTCTCTTACACAGGGTCAATACATTACTGTATTTTCTATAATTAAATGTTAATATAATAGCATTATTGTATTTTTTATAATTACTGTGACTTTCCATGAATTAAAAATGTGGTGGCATTAGAGATGCTGTGTAGATGGTAACGTTCCATTTGTGTGGTATCTCTGACGCATTTATATATATCATCGTGCGTATCATCGCTTTAACGGCCAAGGTCTTAAGAAGGATAAAAATCAGTCGTATACGCATGTGATACGCACAGAAAATGAATAACAGACAACTAATAAACGAAACCTGCGACACCCGCTGGCCGAAAAGAGAATCACAGTCTTTAAAGATCGAAACGATAGCGTTGACTCTCGTTTTTATTTTCGGTGTTTCAAGTTTTATTAAAGGCACAAAGATAAAAATTATTGTATTGTACAGTACTGTATAGTACTTTGTGTTTTAATTAATATTATTGTTTAAAATAAAACACTACGTGCAAAGTAAATGAACAGTGACGAAGGTAATGTCCGGTCAGCTTCCATTTCGGTCAACATCCTGCTTCACAGGACGTAATGCTGATATTAAACAGCGCATAACTGTATTTTACATTTAATGCTCTATCATAATTAGGCCAGAGTCTTTATATCAGCTCTGAAAGAAATGCCTCAGTGTACTCAATCCGCTCACAGTGACAGCTGGCACTGAGAGTCAGTTGGATGCTCCTGTATTTTGGACAGCCTTTTAAAGGCCAAGGTTCTTTAATGTTTCAGTTTCATCTATGACCACAAGTCTGCATATCCACTGCTTTTAGACTAACAAGAAAGCAAGCCACAGAATTGATGTGTAGTTTAACGCGGGTACTATCATTGGAACTGTCTTTGGCCGTTGGAGAGCAAGCTGTAAACTGGGCCAGTGAGCAGTACTGACAAATTGCTCGGTGCTGGCACTGGGTCAATAAACAACTTCGTAGCTGAACTCTAAAACCCACAGCTCTCGATCTTTCCCAGGTTTGCCAGAAGCTCTGGCTCGAGCAAGCATTACTCAGCGGTGCTTTTTCTCCATGACAATGTGTACATATCATTGCGCTAATTGCTTTGCTAATGCTTCATTATATGCATTAGACATGCTTATTTCCAATTAATCTGGCAGACTGGGTACTGTGACTGCTAGCGGAAATGTGAGATGATGTAATGTCTCTGTTATGCTCAGTCCCTAAACAGTGTGTACTATCTCTCACGATATGCTTTGGCTCTCCAAATTTGCAGTGTGCTACTGCCTGATTTACCCCCAGAGGCACCAAATTAGGCGTTACGAACGTAGTGCTTATCGCCGAGCTCGATTTGCATGATTTGAAACAAATTACTGTGGAACTGCCATTATGGACAAATAGGCACATAATCAGACACAGTTATTGGTTTATGGTGGCGAGGCCTTACCTTGTTAAACAGTTCCAAATTGATTGCTTCTGACACGAACGGTTCCGCCACCGTGACGAATTGATCGGTGCTTTTTAATACTAGTATCCTTCACCTGCCTGTTCTTTTGTTAAGGCTGCCACAGACCAGCACACCATCTCACCAGGTAGCACACAGCTATTATCGGACCTGCCAATCAAACGATTACTGATAAATATGCCGAGGAGCAGACGAGCCCCCGGGTCTCATTTGAAAGAGTTTGAGACAGTGTGTATGTTCTGTTTTCTCCTGGGAAAGGATTTCTACCTAATGATTTGCGGAGTATTGATGTCAAAGGAAGTCCTGCTGTTTATTTAGAGGAAAAAAATGAAATGTACACAGTTTTTTACTAACCACAACATAGTCGAGCAGACATGACATTTTTATCTTCTGTTT